>CM061919.1:201966955-202251592 GCA_031002005.1 Vandiemenella viatica | reverse complement strand
TCTACTCAAAGCTTTTATTCGATCCGCGAAATTCCCTATTGATTCAGCTGGTAACCGCTTCAAATTTCTTAATCTTTCCCGGTATGAACGTGCACTGGACTTGTCTTTATATCGTTTCAACAGCTCGTATTTCAACCCTTCAAAACTTTCAGAATTTTTAAAATCTTCATCGTGCAACAATTGTCGAAACGCGTCTCCCTTTAAACGACACTTCAAAATTCTTAATCTCTCCTCAGGTGACAATTGCAATAAATCTAGGAGATTTTCGATTCTTAGGATGAATTCTTGAACATCTTCCCCAGGACTACCACCAAACACCACATCCTGTCCCAAGAATGAACCTAGGAACTGCAATTTACTACTCCCGTTCCCGTCTTTAACATTACAAACATTGCTTTTTCCGTTCGCGTTTGCGTCCGTAGCATTACTACTATTACCCTTTTCTGCTGCTAAAGTAGCTACTTTCTTGGCCAAATCCGTGACAACATCCTGGACTGTTTGCTGAGACTCTGCCATAATAAATAGAGTTGGAATTTACTCACCAAACTGCTATGACTGCCGACGCCGCTCGCGCGCCTGGAGACTGCTACCCGCACGACACCTCGCTCGCAGCCCGCGTAGAGACCCGCCTTGTTGACCCGCCTGGAGCGGAATGTGAAGCCTGGAACTGCAACTGCCTCGCCGCTGTCACCCGTTGTCACCCGCTGGCCGCTACGTGCGCTGCTGCCGCTCCGCCCGCTGCTCGCCGCTTCGATGCCCGCTGCCGCTGCTGCCGCCGCCGCTGCCGCCGCTGCCTTTTCCGAAGTCGTGTAGCCGTGGAGTCGTGATGCCTTGACGTCGACCCTCCGTTGGCTCCAGCAGTTGTCCCGTCTCGAATCCGCACGTCGAATCGTCTCTCCCAATTCTTGGAACGAATCTCGTAGAGTCCCGGGTTCGAAGCCACTCTGACACCAATCTGTACGGGACGCTTCTGCAGTATACGTGCAGGTCCCGGTAGTGGTCAGGAAGGCGAGTGGTGAGAGTGGAACTTACTTGCACAGGCCGCTCTCGTGAATGATCAGGTCTGACACCAGCCGTCTCGACGGCATGAGAGGGTCCTAGCGCTACTACAAGAATAAGACGTACTGTGATGTACTGTGAGTTTATTCGTAGAAGCTACAAGTAAGTTACGCCCGGAAGGTACGGTCCACACCGCGACAGGAACTACTGCTGTTTCTGACTATCGGTAGTATCGGCAGGATAGCGGCGTAGCGCGTGGTCGGTGGCCGTGCCCGAGGCGAATGTGTCGGTATCGAATCACAAGTTCAAGTCACTAGCAACTGGCGATTAGCTATTAAGAAACCTCGCTGCCCTCATTCTCCTGCAGCGTTGCTTGCGTGCGTCGCTCCCGCTCGGTCAGCGATCTCCTCAGCAATTCTAGCGACCTGGTTTCCCAAGCCGCGTCGTGATGCAAGCCCGCATCAGCCAACGCCTTATGCCATATTCCATTTAAATTAATAATTTATTTATTGTTCATTTACACCCCTGACAACTGTATCTGTGAATATGCCACACATAAGTGATGAATCGGGATCGGGAGTCCTCGTAAATGATGAAAACTATGTTTCAAGAGCGAGTGCTGTAACAAACGTGAGTCAGTAAGATGCTGTTCCTGATTTGCCAACCTGCAAACTGAATTCTGATCATAGTCCAATGTTGTACCAGTTAGTTTATTCAATCACTCAAAATCAGACATGTGCTATACTAACGTCTAATAACTTTTTTATGTCTGGACACCAAATTCCTTTTACAAACAAACTGTTTAAGTGAGTGACCAATATTTTCCCAAGATCTGGGATGGCAACCTGGTTGATTATTTACTGAACTTGTATATCCTTATTTCCAATCCACTGGTCCGATACTCAAGACTGTGCATAGTTAGAAGTTTGTACCAGTGCGTGGAGTGAACTGTAAAAGTTATGAAACAATCTGACATTCATTCTATGGCTAGAAAAAGGTACTGAATTAATACCCAACATTCACACACATGATGAGAATCTCTTGTTGTGTTCAGAATAATAATATAATCCACAGTTGAGAACAATATAATTGCTTCACTTCTACAATAAATGAAAGATTTTGAAAACTCTTTTTACCACTTTCTCTAATATATCCCATCCAGTTGAGTCTATTATCAAATGTTATACCAAAATATTTGCACAAACTATTTCTTTTCCCTCCCTATAATAACAAAAACCTTTAATTTTTTTTATCTGTATAATTAATAAGTTGACTCTTCTTGGCATTTATCTTGATTACATGTTGACCAGCTAAATATCATGTCTGGGTCACTCTTAAGCTGTTCATAGTCTTCTCCATTTTGATCTTATTGTATTACATTATGTCAACACAACTTTCGCGATCATTCATTAAAATGGTTCCAATATACTATACTGTGACACTCCCACTTAATTTAATTATGATGTACCACATACAGTTGTGGCAATTTCCCTAGGCATCAATTTTCCCCTTTGCTTATTAATTTTTATCTTAAATTCTTTGAGTATCATATTACCATACTTCTACTTTTTCCCTTTAAAAATTTAAATTTTAAATTCTTTCCGTGTTTTTGATAAATATTCAGCACTTCCCTTGGTAATTTATTCCAACCCCTGACTCCATTTCCCACAAAAGAAAATTGTTCATCATCATTATGCCTGAAATTAACTACCAACTTGTGGTCATGGTTAACTTTTCCTTTCAATCTTTTTTCTTCTATCAATATCCTTCCAATGCTTATCACCAATAAATATCTTGTACATTCTAAGTGCTTTCATCACCATTTCCCTATCTTTCAGTGAATCCCAATCCAACTCATTTATGTTCTGTGGTAACTTCTAGATACAATTCTATCTGCTCTCCTTTGCAATCAAGTTCTGCTTTTGATACCCAAAATGTGGAACCCATACTGCACCACCATATTCTAACAATGGTCTGACAAAATTTTTGTAATTGAATTCCCTCACTTTACTGGCAAATCTTCTTATCATCCTTTCCTGTAAATTAAGTATTTTCAAGACTCTGTGCAATTTGTTGATTTTATTAGGTATCAGTGTTATACCAAGATATTTACAATTCATGCTCATTATATCCTATAATCAAGATATTTGTGTAAGAATTTAAAGTAATGCATGGAAGGAAAAAGCTTACCATGACCACAAGCTGGCACTCAATTTCAGGCACAAGGGTGTAGGAAGATTCTATTTTTTTGGGGAAGGGTGTCAGGGATTGGAATAAGTTACCAGGAGAGGTGATGAATAATTTACCAAAAACGTTGAAAGAATTTAAAGTTAAAATTTGGCTACGGAAAATGTAGATGGGTGCAGAGAAGGGGGAAGATGGGTGGTAGGGAAATTGCCACCGGAGCATGTGCTCTATTTTAATTAAATAGTACCTGGGTGACTGATCTTTACTCAGCATCTTTCGATTTCTGTTCAATATCCAAGATTTCAAGTAAAGTTTGATTAAAGTAAAAGGATTCCTAGGAGTTTTGAGGTGCTCAGTTAACCAAAGAGAAGCTTAACTAAAATCAGTAGGCTTACTGGTACCTGAACGTTCTACATAATGAGGTTAGAGCTGTTTTCGCGAAACCAAGTACAAAAATTGCTCCTTTATTTTATTAAAAAAAAAAATCGTGTTAAAAACTTGAAAGCAAAACGTTATCTTCATATGAAATTTCATCCAAATCACTATATCCATTTGCGAGACCGCCTCATAAATTGCTTTCAAAGAAAATTGCTATTATTATGTTAAGTAGAAATCTTAATACCAATCAGGGATTAAATAATGGAGCGAAATTTGTGGTAATTCAGGGGATTCTACGATAACCCTTAATGATGGTTTCTTATGTAACTCGACGAGAAAAATTGAAAGTAAACAATAATTTTTAAATATATCTTGCTTAGTTCTCGAGATATCGTATCTCAAAATTGACATGGTTGGTTGAAATGTGACCTGGACCAGAAGATTAATTTCGCCATAACCAAGTTTGATGATGAATTCGTATGAAACTCGTCGAGACAAATCGAAAATAAAGACGCTAATAACCTCAATGTTGAGCGCCCTAAAGCCCGAAGAACAACAACAACGAAAATAAAGAATTTAATTTTCTGATATCTCAAGTGAAGAGGTTAGGATTAGATCCGGCCTGGACCAGAAAAAAATCAACCAAAACCACTATGTCTATATTGTGGTTATTTACTTTCAATGTTTGATTTTGTTCCTAATGGTTGTTGTTAGGTTGAAATACGGCCTGGACCAGAAGAAATGTTGCCGAAAGCACAAGGAACTATACCTATAACTGGTTTTTGACAATCTATATCTTGAAAACCAAGCAAGATATCAAGAACATTTATTCTTTATTTTCAATATGTTTCATCGAGTTCTTTAAGTATTCATCATCAGATTGAGACATCACGGTAATGATAGAACATCATCAGTGCTAAATTCGTTCACTCCGATAAAACTATGCTAATAAACTAACAACCAGTTTTTATGGTAAAAAAGTAAATGATGATTACTTTATAACTGATTCAATTAATATTATTTTCAAAGAAGTTTTTGACAAAACCAATAATAAATTTTTAACTATCTGCATTTTTAAATGTTTTACAGTTAAAGTTTCAGTGTTAATATTTCCATTGGTCAGCCAGTATACAAGAACTGTTTATTTAAATATTTTTTGAAATCAAAGAGAAACTATTTGTAGGTTTTCTGGTACCTGAATTGTCTACAAGATGGCACTAGATACCAAGTGAAACTATTTTTCGTATTTTGTAAACTCGTTTTCTTGTAAGAAAGACAGCTATTTAAGTAATCTTAAAGTCAAAATGTTATCTAAATATCAAATTTCATCCAAATCGTCATAGCCGTTTCCGGAATTGCTCGTTTAAAAATATAAGATTATTATTATTAACCTTTAGTTCCAATATAATCTTCATGGGTTCGCTGCCAAATTGTGTGAGTGAAAGATGAGCTTTCGGCGACAAACTCTGCCACCGTCTTCTGGCCTGGTGCTCATGCTGTGATGACCAGCCCTGCAATGCCAGTCTCTAGTACCAACATGTCATTTTAAAGGCCAGTGCCCCTCCCCTCTCCACCACCGCGCTCCGTTGTTATCACCAACTGCAGCTTTGTATTGTCTCCGCAACGCTGGGTGGCCAATCTTGATTCCCTGTCCTTTTGTTTGAAATGAGATCATAGCAAGGACCAAGCCAGCTTCCAGGCAGCACTAAGCTGTCATTATTCAGACGTATTTCAGTGGCTTCACAAATGACTGAATCCTAAAAGAAGGAACACGTTGCCAGCACTTTAATACTGCCGAAGTCTATTTTGTGGCCATTTTCAAGTAGATGTAGCGCGACTGCAGATTTCTCTGACTGAAATGGCAGGATGTTGCGCTCATGCTCAGCCACATGAGCCTTGATGGTGCAGATGGTCTGCCCAAGGTAAGACCTGCCACATTGGCATGGTATGCTGTAGACTCCTGCTGTCTTTAACCCCAGATCAATTACAGGTTGCAGCCAGAAATGGATTTTAGCAGGAGGATGGAACATGCTCTTAATTCCATGTTGAGCCAGTATCCAGCCTATTTTCCCAGAGATGTTGTCCGAATAAGGTATGAAGGCCAGTGCCTTCGACTTAACTTCTAGCTCCACTGGGCATTTCTTTGACCTATTCTGAAGTGCGCACTCTATCAATTGGTCAGGATATCCATTCCTCTTGAAGGTCAGGCAGAGATGTTCAAATTCTGCTGGCAGGCTGTCGGCATTGGAAATTTCCCTCACTCTTGGTACCAATGTGTTCAGCACGGTGTTCCTCTGTGCTGGATGGTGGAAAGTGCTGGCTTGTAAGTAGCAGTCCATGTGTGTTGGTTTCCGGTACACTATGCAAAAGGGTTCCATCTGGTTTCCATCTGATAAGATTGTCGAGGAAAGGCACGCTGCCATTTTCCTCTTGTTCCATTGTGAATTGGATGTTTGGGTGTTGAGGTGGTCCAGTAATTCGTAATGACTCTGAATACCATGCGGCCAGACACAAATGTGTCATCTACATAAAAGAAGAAGCATTTTCGCTTATGGATAGACCCTTCGATCGCCTTATCCTTGAACTCCTCCTGAACAGATTGGCCACCACAGGTGCCAATGATGACCCTATTGATCTGTTCACAGAACATCCCATGATAGGTGAACTAGGTGGAAGTAAGAATCAGCTCAATGAGGTCTATGACGGTGGGAACTATGGAGGGCGGTGGTGGGGAGGGGAGGGGTGCTAGCCTTTAAAATGACGTGATGGTGCCAGAGACTGGCATTGCAGCTCTGGACATCACATCCTGAGTACCAGCCCTGAAGATGGTGGCAGAGTTCATTGCCAAAAACTCGTCTTTCATTCACACAATCCGGCGGTGAAACCACTAGATTATATTGCAGTAACATGCCAGGAAAGTCTTCGTTCACAGAACCCTTTGTTTTTTATCTAATGAATAGACCTAACAAGTTTATCTCCAAATTATTTCTCAAGCTTCTGTAGCCATCTTTGTTAAAGATCCCTACATTTTCTTCATTGCATTTTGTTCTACATGTAACTGTTCACAGTATTCTCCCATTTTGATTGTATTAAATACCATTATGTCATCATTATACAACCTAACTTGTGACTGTAAACCACTATCACAATTTTTCATTACAATAATGAATATCAATGGCCCCAATACAATATCCTGTGGCATACCTATTTTCACTTCCACATTCTTTCATAATTCATTTCATATGATAACACTCTGCTTTCTACCTTTTAAGATTTCCTCAAACCAGAAAGACATTTTTCATTCACTCAAACCATTTTGTTACTCATTCTGTAAAACTCCTTGGAATGTTCTACTGCTATACTAACAACATGGCTTCCCTTGTCCATTTTGTCCAAAAATATCTCACATTTAACCCACTACTGTCAGCAACAAAGTAGTGGAAGAAATGAAATATTATATGGAAAGGATCAGTAAAATATACCCACCACTCACTTCCCTCACTCACTTACTAATGCATATATACTGTAATATACCCTGACCTTATTATTTTTTTAATGAGTCTTTAGAAATATTTAACCATAAATATAATAATTATATCAAAGTGATTAGATAATTTACCAAACCTTAATTTATTTGTTAAGTGAAATTTTGAAATGAAATAGTTCAAACAGAACTCTGTTAAACTGCATTTCATCTAAAAATTGAATGTATTCAAAACATAACATATTTTTTTCCATTGTTAACAAAACATGAAATAAAATATAACTCACTATGCAATTTAAAATAAATATATGTCAGATGTATACATTCATCCTGACATTATAAATTCAAACAAACAAATATTTCAAATAATATTACGTCATTTGGTGGGTTTAATCTGAAATGCGACATATAGTCATTATAATGGGACTATTGTTATGAGCATCAAGAATTTAATTGGGCATGTTTCTGTCATGTGGTATGATATAGTAAATAAATCCCATGTGATGCTCATAGTAGTAAATAATGTTGTTGTGAATTTACTATTGGCTGAGATGCTTTAGGAAGGAAACCTCAAACCAGGTAGTGCCAGAGGTCTTATCTTGCATTTGATTTCCCTTGTAAGCTCCAGTTATGCTGCACCATCTCAGCTTGCTCATGTGTCTTAAAATATTTGTGACATAAATGCACATGTTGGCCAAATGGACAATTCACATATATGAAATACAAGCACCTCCACAGCACCTCCACAGTTGAATTTTCCGACCATCTAACATCGACGGACAGAACATTCACTCTATTGAGGTCTCCCTATCAAAGCAAGCATCACCATCTGCAAACCAAATCAGAATCTGAATGAGCCATCATAGCCATCTTGACTCTATATCCTGGCATTTTACCTTTAACGTTTATAACCAATTTGCTTGCTCTGCACTTTTTTAGGCTTTCACCATTGGCTGGCAGATTTTGTGGTGCGTTGCAGAACTCTGTGTCCTTAAACTGAGTAGCAACCTAACCTGTAGACAGCACCATTAGGGGCTGGTGCCAATACGTGATGAGTGCCTAGCATGCTCCAAGGCTGAGTCCCAGTTTGTCCCACACTCAAAACCCAACAGGAGAAATCAATTCCATATTGCAATGTTGTTGCAGGCCATGTTTCCCCAGTTGCTTACCTAATTACTAGTTGAAAAATAGCACCAATGTAACTATTTAATTTAATTTATTGCTGCGTCATATGCGTTTGCATCATGAGTGACAAATTATTTACATTTGTTATTTAGGATATGCTGCATATCCTAAATAACAAATGTAAATAATTTGTCAGCCTTGATGAGAGGTGAAACACATACAATAAAGCAATAAAATAAATTAAAAAGTTTGATTGGCGTTATTTTTCAACTAGTAATTGATTCCATATTATTTCTGTACTTATGTATTTACACATCTGTGAATGATGCTGGTCAATGGTTGCAGGTTAGTTGATATATTACATGGGAGGTTTCACAGAAGCTTTTTACTTATATGCATGACTAGGCACTTTTTAGTGTTTAACTCCAGCTGCCAGTCTTAGCACCATTCGATTATTTTCAGACCATGTGCTTGCAACAAAGTGCAGTCATCCTGGGTTTTTATTTCATGATAAATAATAGCATTATTTGGAAATAGTCTTCTCCCTCCCCTTTTATTATGTCACACAAATCATTTATGTATATGAGAAACAATAGGGCCCCTATCGCACTCCCCTCAGGAAACCCCAGACAATACGTTAGTCAGCAATGAATGCTCACTGTTGAGAACTACACACTGTGTTCAACCTATCAGAAAGTCTCCAGATATGCCATAACTACGAAGTTTTGTTAGCAATCTACTATAAGGCACAGTGTTGAAAGTTTTTTTAAAAAAATCTAACAGAACTAGGGTCATCTGGGCTTGCCTATCTATAATGCGGCATAAGTCGTAAATTAGAAGTGCAAATTGTGTCTTGCAGCATCTGAATCGATATTGATTTGTGTTTAAAAGCTCCCCTTCATCTTATAACTGCATGAAATTTGAATAGATGTTCTAAAATCCTGCAAAATACTGAAGTTAACAAGATTGGTCAATAATTTTGAGCATCATTAACATTCCCACTTTTAAATCCTCTACTTACAATGGTGGTCTTCCACTCTGCTGGTATATTTCCTTGATCTGAGGAAGTGGTATATGATTTCATCAAATATGGCACAATTTCCTTTGCGTAACTGGAGTAGAATCTAGTAGGAATACCATCTGGTACAGGGGATTTATTGGTTTCTACATTCCTAAGCAGTTTTGTTATTCCCTCAACATCATAATTTTGCCAGTATGATTGTTAAATATCAGGATCTCCTCTATGTTTTCTGTTGTGAAAGTTTTGTTAAAGATATTATCAAAAATTTCTGCTTGGTCTATCCTATATTCCGATAGTTCCCTATTTTCTTTAATTGGTGATGGCATAACTTTATGAGTGCCTCTTATCACTTTTTTGGATTAGTAATCAGATCTTCAGATAAATTCATGACTTGGAATTCTTTATAAGCCTCATGCATTGCCTTACACACTTCCACTTGCAACTGGATTAATTTAATGCAAAAGATGTGTCCTCTAATATCTTTACCGCCACATGTAAATGCCTATGCTTCCTGAGAAAACTTTTGATTTCTTACTGAACCATGGATAGTTCCTACTAACCTTGATACATTTCTTAGGAAATTATACCAGTTCATACCATTGCTTTCAAATTATACCTAAGTTCCTCAACATTAGTATTTAGTCTGTATGTTTCAAAATTTTTTGCCAAGTCATCAGCCAATCTTGCATCATTTGCCTTATTGAAGCAATATATGTGTTCATCATTTTTAAACATCAGACTAGATTTTAAAGTTACAATAACCACCTTGTGATTGCTTATATAATCTTCTGTACAAACTGTATCTACAATATTTGGATTGCTTACAAGAAAAAGATCCAGAATGGACAAGGTATCTTTGTCGCACTACGTTGGCTCTTTGGCCATCTGTTCAACAGAATTTTCTGCAAATGATTCTAGGAATGTTTCAGTTAATTTCACTCATTTCCACCTGAGTACTTAACTGATGGTAGATTAAAATCACCACCCATGATCAATATACATGTTCCTGAAATTTTTGAAACATACTGTTAAGTGACTCTCTAAACTATTCCCTATTAGCCAATCCAGAATCCAGAGGTCAATAAAATTACCCTATTATGAATCTTGAATTTCAGCAAATTTTTACCTTCATCCATGTTAACTTGCAAAAATTTTCTGATTCAGTTGTGACAGAGCAATTGATGGTTTTATTAATGGCCACAAGTCTTTTTTAAAAATGAGGAGCAATGGATGGAGGTGTGTTAGTGGCAGTTAATAAAACCATAAATTGCTATGTCATAACAGAAAATTCAAACAATGGTCTGATCAGTGTTTTGTAGCCCAATTCCCTTACTTCTCTGGCACATCCCTCATTACTGTCTCCAACAAGTGAAGATTCCATACTGCTTCTCCAATGCGCCCGGCCCAGTTGACTTTGTTATCAAATCTTATGCCAAAGTATTTGTATTTCAAGCCTTCAACAAGCAATTCTTTCCCCACCTTATAATTATAATCAACCTTTGGTTCTTTTATCTGTGTACCTAATAAGCAGACTCATGTTTATATTTATCTTTATCACAAGTTGTCCTACTGTAAAAAGATAATTGCTCTTGGGGCTTGTGAGGTGTTCTAAGCTTTGACCATGGATGGATGTTTCTCTGATACCTATCGTAAATCTGTCTCTGCAAGATTAATAATTTTAAATTGGTCACCAATCAACTTGAATTAACATGCCAAGTGCTCCCATTGGGATGGTGAACCACAGAAATTAAAATCACAGTTGTAAGTAACTCAGTATATTCTCAAAAGTATTGAATTAAAAGCTGGTATCAGGAAACATCACATTGTAAATGAAAGTTCAATCAGACTTCGAAAATCCTGTGTTAAAAATTGCAGATTATTACAGTACAACTGAATCTGCTTTCACACACTTTCCTTCAAAAGAATCTACAAAGATACCCCCTCCCCCCCCCCCAAAAATTGAAAATCTCAGTAAAGTGAGTAAGCTGAAATAGTCAAGAGACCATGTGATCAAATATGTGAAGTTCTTCACTTCATGCTGCCGATCAAACTTAATTTTAAGGTTCTATCCTGCTGAAATATTTCCATCACTGAAACTCGTATTGTACTAAAATATTCTATGTTCAGAGCTACATGCTGGAAAAATTTATAAGTATTCCTATTTCTGCATCATGGAGTAAAGTGTCATGCATTGTGACTGGGGCCAGGAGGAAAAAAATTGATTACTATTTATACCTTAGCTCCCAGAAAAGTGACATCCTTTGTTTCCCATGCTATTTTCTTTTTATCTGATTTTTCTTAAATTCTGCTACCTTGTAGAATGGATTATTTCAAATACTTTTGTGTATGACAGTTTTTCTTGTAATACTACTCATTTAGGTGTTATTAATTTCTGAAAGTAGAGGGTTGAATCTTTTAATTATTTATCTCTAGATTTTTAGTTCTGTATGAAATTACTTCTATCAAAGTTTCATTTCAATGTTTTGTTTAAATGTTTTGGCATAATCTCTGGGGCTGTTTTTATTTGGATGCAATATTTCATTTTTCTACTATTGTCCATTATATTGAACTTTTTTTCCCCTCTAGTTAAAGGTTGTGATAGTTCAGAAAATCACATTTTTCTTGTTTGATTATAATTTTACATGGGGATTTCATTTCTCTTCTTGCAATTTCATGCTCTATTTAATTTTCATGTATCACTTTTAACAAATATCTATTTCTTAATTATGTTTTACACGTGGTGATGACATAATTTTAGGTACGATACTTAATATTATTACTTCCTTATAATTTAGCATTAATTCGATTGTATTTTTAATTTTGTGTTTTATTTTAAAAAATCATGTTTATTTACTCTTTTAAAGAAACATATCAGTACTTAGGTTTTACCTATGAACTGAAATTTTTGCCAGGAAGTCCATCTCAATTCTGACATGCATTGTTGTACTTATTGTAAATCTTTTTAAATAAACACCTTTCCAGTATTTAGTGAGAATTCTGTTGTCCATGCCCATGCCAGCTAGCAACTTGCTTACATCACCACTTCCTCCTAACAAATAAAACTTCCAAACTGAATTGCTTTCCTAAATAAAAACCCCATAAATATAACTTTAAAATGCTTATTTTTACTTGTAATATCCACGAAAATGTTAGTAAAACTTTTCATTTTGGTGGTTCAATTCCTACTCAAAAAGTCATTCAATATTAAGTTCAGGGTTATTTATTTGCAGTGCTAGATGCTTTATGTTGCCTCCTCCTACAGACTCTGTGAAGTCATTCCTATGTTACACTACCAATTGAGATATCCTATCCAGCTTCTACCATTTTGATCCTATTACATACTTGTAGTATTATATCACTTGCAAACTACATAACATCTGGCTGTTATAATTTCTTAGAATTATGGCTTAGTGTCATTTTATCATTGCTTTGCAAGATAGGTTAAGAAGTTAATTTAATTTGGGGAAGCATGGCTGGTCAAAGTTTTAAATATTGGTGGTTGGCATGGTCTGCTTGTGACATCACTACCCACCAATTCTATGGGCTCAAGGATGTATAGCCTAGTTTTAAAGTATGGCTTGCAAAGATTGAAATCTGATGTTGACTAGTGACATCAGCATTCACTGGGTACTTGGTCTCGGGAATCTAAATCTCCATTTGAGAGCAGGATGCACTTGGAAGAAAGACATGCATGGGGTTCCGGGCAGACAGTCTGCCACAGATCATGGAGTAGATTGTAATATAACCTAAATTTTGTTTATAAATCACCAAAATTTGTTCAAAGAGGGTTGAGTTAACTCCAATTCTATTGCAAAGAATCTTTAAAGTCATTCTCTTACAAGTTTGAAAGGGATGTGTTGAAGTACATAGTGATATTTGATCATAACATTTTTATAAACATTGCTGCTATATAGTATTCTGCCTATTTTATAATAGAACACACCACATTCATTTTCAGAGGTACTTTAGGCCACAAGAAATAAAATAAAGTGCTACACTTCATATTGTAGAAAATTGCACTAAAGAGCTACTATTTGCATTTTAAAGTCGAACTTTCCTGGTTTCAGAAATCACAAAAAAAACAGCTAAATAATTTCTGAAGTCACAGTTTCAAAGGTAGGAAAATAATTGATAGCTCAAAAGATGCGTTTAATGTGGTAATTATGTAAAAATTTGAAATTTATTGGTAAAAAGTAAGTATTGTTTTTGTAAGATTTTATGAAAAGTTGATAGACATGTGCTAGAAGAATAGATTTTAGGTAATACATTTTGATTGAATTCAGAGAGGGCTGGCTGTATGTTTAAAAGAAAGTAGAATTTTTTCTGAGCAGATTACACTAAATTTTATGAAAATAAATTTAGTACTTGGGCTAGAATCGAAAAAACAAGTTAATTTTAAATTCACAAGAAATGACTAACTTCCCGTTGAGGAATCGTAAATACCAGGTAAACAAGAAAAATCACCAAAAATTGAAACTGCATGAATTAAATTCGTTAGAGATCAAATAACTTCATATTATATAGGAATTTTGACGCAGAGTTATTTAAAACACATTTCATCTTTGTAGCTTTAATACTTTTGGAGAAATTGATATTTTTAAGTTTCAAATTTTGTATTAAATTCAGTTAGGGAATTGTAACTAATATGGTTTATACGTCAAAAGATAAAGGAAATTTGACAGATCATTTTAAAACTAGTTTAAGCTCAGTAGTCCAAATACTTTGGATATGAGAGAGATATTAAAATTTGCTACCAAAAGAATTTATTACGGCTAAACTATTAAAGATGGTAATTTTTTTTATTATGATAGTTTTTAATGTTTAGACCATGGACTATACCAAAATTTCGAGTCGATTGGAAGAAAAATCAAAGTTTCTGATATTTTATAAGATTCGGTAAAGTTGAGTAACACTCGGCCTCCTCTGTAAAAGACACCCTAGAAGCTGAGGTGGGGGACAGTTGTGGCAAGTACTTGCAGAGAGAGCCACGCAGTGCTTACGGTTGATTTGGCACAAAATATATTGGGTAGGCATCAAGCAATACCAGAAAAGTGGCATGGTTAGGCAGCCATCTTGGATTATTTTGGAAGTGATAGTGATGTAGTAGACTCACTCTTGATGTAACTGACTTCAGTTAGGAGTTTATGGGAGTTGACCACACTGATCTAAACCGGCAATCATTTTATTTGGAGAAGAACCGAGATATCTAAAAATTTTTGAGAATACCGGTAGTGTTTTAAATTTACCTTTGAGTCTACAGTGAACTTTATTTTGATCACATACCTTTTCTATTTGAGGTTATAATCTAGATGGTGACCACTTGACAATCTAATCCTTAGGCTACGCGAACGGTCATAGCTCAGATTAAAGCTTGTATACTCTAACCCCAGTATGAAACAAGATTCTGACAAGGTCAGTCCATTGTGAAAGTGAGTAGTCAGTTTGAATTATCATTGAGGAATGTGATTTTTTTGATGATGTGAATAATCTTTAGTAATGTAAAAAGTATTTGCAGGATTTTTATAAACTGTTTTTTTTTTTTTTTTTTTTTTTTTTTTTTTTTTTTTTTTTTTTTTTTTTTTTTGGTGAACCATATGTATGACCTAAGAACTGGTAAATGTGTTTAGGAATTAATGAGAAGAGTGCATACTTTCAGTCTAAATTTACTGGAGTTACAACCTGTAATCTTCAAGGATCGAAGTACCATTAACATTATTTCATAAAGGTTGGGAGTTGGAACAAGAATGTTCTATAAACAATTAAATACATATGTTTAAAATAAGAAAGTGCATTTTTTATTTCATTTACCATCTTAATGCTGGTTGGCGACCTTTCAGTGAAAGAATCTGAAAATAGTGAGTGCACAGAAACTTTAAAGGTTCACCGTAAGAGGCGTCCACTAACTATGTGAGGTGTTTTGCAGGAATTACTCCTCTGGTGAGATTTTGACGGAGACCCCCCCCTCCCCCCTCCCTATGAATGGACCTCGCAACTTTTTGAGACCTCTTTTTTTTGTTAGTTCTCATGCTCCCAAGGGTGTTTATACCCCCCTAAAGTCAGTTTTTACCCCACGTAATTAATGGATGCCCCCTTAGTATAGTGATCTAACAGCCAGCATAACTGCGATGACACAACTGTCTTTCTCATCCTCCCAACGAAACCCACCATCTCTACTTTCTGCCTCTATAGACTGATCCTCCACTGATGCAGCCCCCACAGGTTGAGCCTTCCCAGGCTGTGCTCCCACAGCCCAGCTCTCCACAGGCTGAGCCTGCTCTGGCTGAGTTACCACAGATTGATGCTCCTCAGACAGAGTCTCAATGGCCCAGACACTTCATCTTTCTCCTTGATCATTTTGCCCAACTACCTGATAATTTCATCCCTGATGTAAAGCAGACAAAACTTATGTGAGTGACTTATTTATTACCTTCATGATCATGTCATCTATGGGCAGTTCCAGTTTAATTAGGGAAAAAGAAGAAACCTTGTTCATAAATGTAGGAAACTGCATGTAAGTACCATAGAACAGAGCAATTGCTGGTAAGGTTGTATTAATGCAATTGCTGGTAAGGTTGTATTAATGCTCAATTACTTTAATTTTGATAATGTTTAGTGTAGAGCAGAAGGTAAACATTACAATCTGTTGCCATTCCTCTCCATCCTTAATATTATTGTCTAAGAAGCATCCTTAGATTCATTTTTAACAAATTGGTTTTATTTTGTTACTGAAGATGATCAGTGACTTTTTTTTAGTGTTAGAAAAGAAGTTATTTGAAATTTAAAATATGTCTAAAATGTATCTTAGTAACTATAGTTTTAAGAATATTGAAATTTTTCTTTTGTTTTAAATTTGCATTATTTCTTGCCCAAAAATTTATAGAATACATACATAAATGAATGAGATAGTAAACACTACTACCAACTTTTATTTATTGTAAGTCTGAATTAATTTAATAACCTTGATTTCTTGTATATGTTTGTTAGAAGAAAGTAATACAAAATCTTTTCTATTATTGTCTATTGTCTGCAGGCATATTTGAACAGACCAGCCATTATTTTTTTTGATGAAATAGATGGACTGGCACCAAGGCGTTGCACACGTCAGGATCAGGTGCATTCAAGTGTAGTTTCAACTCTTCTAACATTGATGGATGGTTTGGAATCAAACACTGGTGTTGTTGTGATAGGAGCTACTAATAGACTTGATGTAATTGACCCAGCTTTGCGAAGGCCTGGAAGATTTGACAAAGAACTTTACTTTCCTCTCCCTACTCTGCAGGTAATCATGTGTAAATTAACTGATTGAATTTCATACATATTGTAAATTATGTACCTTCTTTGATGATTGATATTTCGATATAGTGAGTTGCCTATGAATAAAGGGGGTATGTCCAAAAATCTAAACTTGTCAGCAAAAACAATTATTTTTCTGCTTTCATTTAATTGATTTCTGAAAAAAAAAACCTCTTAAATGTTTTTTTTTTCTTAGCATTTGGTCAAAATTTGTCCTTTTTGCTATAAATGTATAATATTCAAGATATTTTGCTAAGCAAGTTGTCATCTCCAATGTTCAGATATAGTGGTGATTTCCAGGAAAACTCTGACTGCTCTCACTGTAAAGCAGTTGGAGTTGTAGGTATTGGCGTGAGTTGCTGCTGGAAGCTATAGGTTGCATGTACGGTTTGCCTATGGCAATTTATTCTGATTGAGAGATGTTCTGTTCTGAGGTCTATGTACGAACAAGTGCAATAGAGGGAGGTTAGTTGGTATATGAAGAGTGTTGTGGAGTAAGTAGCATGTCCAGTAATGGGAAAGTTTTCACCTGTGGATCGGATTGGAATAGTTTGTAATAAGTGAATGCATGCTGCAAATTTTACATGAGGCCTGTTGCATAGAAAAGATCCAAGTGGTGGTTTTGGAGAATCTGGAGAGAAGTGTTTATGGACTGAAATGTTCTTTATCTTCTAAAATATGTGTGACAGACAGTGGGTAGAAATTTTGGGAGAAGGGAGTGCTTTTCAGGGAAGGAATGTATATACTGCAGGATTTGATTAATGGAAGTGATACCAGGTGAAAACTGGATGATGAATGCTGGGCTACAGAGGGTTTTTGGAGGTACATGGTGAGAGTAATTATGTGGAGGGTGGATAACAGCATGAGAGATTTGATTTTGTACAATATGCACAGGATAATAGTGGGAAATGAGGCTGGAGATAAGTTTTCAGAGTACTGGGAGAGGGATTTGTCATTGGAACAAATGCATCTACCATTGATATAATGACTGTAAGGGAGGAAATGTTAGGTGTTGAATAGATGGCAACTGAAATATAATCTTCACAGGTTCACTGCAAGATTGTTTTGATGAAAGATGAGCTTTCAGCGTCATTCTGTGTCATCATCTTTAGGACTGAGGGATGCACTGGATGGAGACTGTTGAAGTATGGATATTGCTGCAAATTAGTGGCTTTACTGTGGACAGATATGTGAAGGGTACTCTGCAATAGAGGAATGTCCACATTGAGGAATGATACATGTGTGGGTGCACTTCAAAAAACCAATAACTAATTTACAGTGCATAGTTTTTGCAGAATCTACCATTAAATTTGAACTTTCGAGACAGGAACTTGCTTACCATACTATGCTCGATATCAGACATCCAACTGGCCTCAATCTTCAATGTGACTCTACAAATAAACCCATCACATATTGTTTATTTATTTAATAATATTGACAGCTTTTTGCTTTTTATTTTTCTATTGCTCTCTTATTCATTCATTTTTAAAGTTTACATGTTTATATTTATGCATATCTACTTTGGCATTACACCACTGCTTGTGATATACAGTACATATATATATATATATATATATATATATATATTGCTTATGGTTTTACACCTTATCGACGTTGAGATCATTAGAGGCGGGAAACAGGAAGAACAGGGAACAGGAAGAAATATGGCTATGGCATTTTGTAGGAAGCATCAAGATATTCACCTGGAGGGATTTGGGGAAACCATGGAAAACCCAAATCTCGATGACCATTCTCCCAAATGTGAGGCCTGAGCGCTAACCGCTCACCTACCACATCCTGTCATGAGCTATTGATAGTTCACTTTGCATTAGTTTATGCCCACCACCTTTACCCCTACCCCCATGTTCTCCATAGCCAAGCTAGTCAGGAAGTAAGGCTTAGTGTGCACACAGTTCCCTTTCCAAATAGCTTAATCCTCTCTATGTGAACATGGTTTTTAACTGAAATATTGTGTATTTGTGTTCATCTCATGTTGTTTATGTTTGCTGCAGCCCTCCAGCCTTCAACTTTGGTGAGTGATGGAATATTTTCCATATCCTTTGCTGTTTAAATAATAAATTTAGGCTCATTACTAGTGAAGAAAATATTTAAGAAGTAATTGATCATAAATAACTAGTAATATGTGTTAATAAACTCATAACTTGGAAGGCACATTTAGAATTTATTTGTAGAAAAGTGAATAAAATATTTTTGTAATCAATCCTGTAAGGCCCACTCTTGTGTAAACCACTCCCTGAGCTGCCTGGAACAGATTTTTAAATTAAGTCCACTTGAAACTGCTGATGTAGCTCAGATACATAGATGACATTTTTCTGATCTAGATACAAGGGAAAAACAATCTTCTTAGCTTTCTGAATAATCTTAATAGCTTTAACAACCTTTACTCAAAGCACTTTCCTGGATTTGAATTTGTTCCTCTCCAATGGCCACTTCAGCTCCTTGGTCCACATGAAACCTACCAAGCACCAACAGTATTTTAATTTCAACTTTCCATCCTTATTACATCAAATCCTTCCTCTCCTACAGACTTGGCATTTGCAATAGTCATATAAGCTCTAACTAGTGTCCCTCACATGGAATTCTAACATCTCCCAAGCATTGATCTTCTGCAGTTAACTACCAGATTTAGATCACAAACAACTTTCACATTCCACATCACAATCTGGATAGCCTGTCACCTCCCTAAATCCTAAAAAAGTTAAGTCCTAGACACACCCTGCCACTCCCAGGACATGCTTCAGTAGACTTCCTATCCTCAGCCAACTCTTAGTTCACAAACTCTGTCTTTCTTGTCCCACTAGGCAGTCCCAAAGCTCTTTCCCATGCAACAGATCCCACTGCAAGTTGTGCAATATATACCATGCTTTCACCACCTTCACCAGTTCTGTCACCAGGGAAAGATTTCCCATCATAGGACAAGCCACTTGCAAAAACACTTATATACCAGCTAACCTGCAATGAATGCCTGGCCTGCTACTTAGATCTGACCACTAAACAACTGTCTATTTAAATGAATGGCTATAGACAAATATTATTCACTCAGAATCCTGAATACCCAGTAGCTGCTCATGCCACATGATACTAACAATTTTAATTCTTGCGTCACTGACTACTGTATCAGAGTTATTCCTCTGAACTCATAAGGTGGGTACAAAGTGGGTCCCAGACAGCCACCAGGATGCAACTTAAAATTATACCTAACAATCTTCCTTCTTATCATGAACCATCACTTACCAGAGCTGATGTTTAAATTAGTGTGTAATATCACTGAGTTTCTGATCATTGAGATCAATTTTTAATGTTTTTGTATTTTTATATTCTTTATGTTGACACAAAAAAAATTACTAAACAATACTTGATGGTGACTCCTAGCCAAGGTTTTTTTTTGTTGCTAAGTTTCCAAGAAAATAATAAATAAATACCAAATAATTGTATATTTATAATAAAAATATGTGATATGTTTACTGGTTAGGTCTTAATTGAGGTTGAGGCCAGGGGGATGCCTGGTAGCCATTTCCCACCTGTGGAGTTCCAAAGTGGCAGTAGTATGATAAAAACTCAGCTCTCAACATAATAAAGTTGTTGACATTTTTAGAGTTGTGGGAACCTCCTTGGGCTGTCACAGATGGTATAGGTTGCCAGTATAAATTGTGGCCTATGGCTATTGTTTCTGATAGATGGTTGGTTATTGGTGATACTGACATAAGAAGTTGTGCAGTGAAAGTAAGTAAATTGGTAAATGAGATGTCTGTATGACCAAAAATTGGGAAAGATTCCTTTGTGCTAGAATTGGAATAGGTAGTGGTAGCTGGATTCATGCAGCAATTTTGGCTGCAAAGCCGGTCACATGGGAAAGATCCATGTGATAGTCTAGGAGCAGGGATGGCACTAGTATTCTCGGGCCCCAGGTAAGCGTTCTTAGTTTTCATCCCCCCCCTCCCCCACACCCTAAAAAATGTTTTTCTGTTTTATTGGCTAAAGTCAGAAGACTTTAATGCAAAAAATTAAATAATGTCTTTTTTTAATAAAGATTTTTAATATTTGATTTCTATTTAGTTAGGCGTCCTGGTCGGCCTGGAGTCCTGGCCAGCCTGGAGCCCAGGCCCTTGGTACTTTTGCCCCACTTATCCCATCCCCCCCTCAATTCCAGCCCTGTCTAGGAGAATCAGGAGGTGAATATCTGTGAGCCAACATGTTCTTCAGGTTGGGTGGTTTGTTGAAGCATGTGTGTGGAGCAGTGAGAAGGATTTTGGAAAGGGTAACAAATGTGTAAAGTAATGCCTGCTGTGTAAAATCTAGATAATGTCTCGAAGCCAGGAGATAACTGAATGATGAACATGGAGTTGGGGTCAGCTTTAGGGGGTGTAATTCAGGGGTTGTAGGAATGGCAAGTGTTATCATAAGAATTGCTTCTTTTTTTTTTTTTTTTGTTCAAGACCAAGAGGGTAGCAGTGGGAAATGAGGATTTGTGTTGGGTTTTGGGAATATTTGGAAAGTGATTCATGATTGGAATAGATGAATTTGTTGTTGGAGCATAAAGTTATCAGGACAGGGATGTTTGATATGGGTAGGAGCCAACTGTCAAAGTTCAAGTACTGTTAAAAATTGTTGGTTTGCTGTCCACAGAGGTGTGGATGATAGTTTGTCACTGGGAGTGTCACATTAGGAAAGGTGATGTGTGTGGCAGTAAGTACAGGTGTAGTTGATAGAATGATTATTGTAGGGAATTGAAGAAATATCGGAGGTGTTTTTGCCTATAGGTCAAAATCACAAACATATCATATATTTATCACAGAAAGGAGCTGAGTGGATATTTCTTCAAGAACTGGCCTCCATTAAGACTCCACTAGTCATGCATATTATAATATACAATTATTTTTTTATCTGGTTGTAAAGGGTTCTTGATGTTCTCCAGTATATATTTGTAACCTTTCCCTTTACAATTCAATTAATATAAAAATAATTGAATTTACTTTTCTTCCCCCAGTACCAGATCTGTTTGGTAGATCCACATTCATTACCTATACATCCTCCGATTCCAGGTTCAAAATCTACGTCATAAAATACCCTTAAAATAATAATCTTAATACTTTAATTCACCATCAATGCAATAACCATATGTATACACTGAGGTGACAAAAGTCATGGGATAGCAATATGCAAATATATAGATGGCAGTAGTGTCGCTTACAAATTGTATAAAGGTCAGGACTTTCATTTGTGATCAAATGCTTCGTTTGAG
Source organism: Vandiemenella viatica (assembly GCA_031002005.1). NCBI lineage: Eukaryota > Metazoa > Arthropoda > Insecta > Orthoptera > Morabidae > Vandiemenella > Vandiemenella viatica. The sequence goes on along the minus strand of CM061919.1, from coordinate 202,229,842 downwards.
AAGGTTGATTGTGTGATCATGGTCACACGACGAGAATTAATGGATTTCGAATGTGGTATGCTACTTGGAGCTAGACGCATGGGACATTCCATTTCGGAAATCGTTACGGAATTCAACATTCCAAGATCCACAGTGTCAAAAGTGTGCTGAGAACACCTAAATTCAGGCATAACCTCCCAACATGGACAACACAGTGGTCGACCGCCGGCATTTAATGAGCACGACCAGCGACATCTGCATAGACTTGTCAATGTGAACAGACAAGCAACACTGCGTGAACTAACTGCAGGAATGAATGTGGGATGTCCAACGGGCATGTCTGTTAGGACACTCCAGCACAATTTGGCTTTAATGGGCTATGGGAAATTGATAAATGAGGTATCATTTTAAGTCTCTGCTTTGGTCATATCATATTTTAAGTAAGAACATTTTTTTTTCAAATTAAACCCTTAAAGGGCAAAAATATCATCATTCATAAAATGTGTGGTTTTATTTTTTTACCTTGTTTGATATCTAACAGAAATCGATAAATAAGGTATAATTTTAAAGACCAATGTGTCCGCTTTGGTCACATGATATTTTATGAAAGGAATTTTTTAGAAGTCAACCCTTAAAAGGCAAAAGAATCAATAATAGTTTTACAATGTGTTTAAAATTCATTACAAGCCATATATCTCCATTGATACCTAACCAAAATCGATAAACGATGTATCATTTTAAAGATTAAGATCTCTCGTATTTCTATTTACTGATCTCGTATTTCTAATCACTGATCTCATATTTCTATGGACATCTTCTCAGAACGTTTCGTATTTTTATTTATTTTACCTTGTCGTCATAGTGAAAATATCTGCTAAATTATTTATCATAGTTTCTTCTAAAGTTTTATTTCCTTTGCTATGAGAAAATAAAAAACACAATTTCCATTCCACATCATCCAGCTTCGCCAAATAAATAATAATCTAATGTGAATTAATTCCCTTTTTATTACAATTCTATAACATCCTTAATCATCTGAATATTCACAGGTTCTTTTCCAAATTAACTATAAATTCAAAGCGAACACGACACGGCCTTCACCAAGCTTGTCTAGTCTTGATCTATCCTCTTCTGTTTACATAAACGTTTCCTTAGTTACCCATTTCACAGAGTAATTATTATGGTAGCCTGTTATACTACAGGTCTCCAATTAGGTAAAATCATAAATTATGAAAGGATTTTTTTTAATTTGATGCTTAAAGGACAAAACTAATAACAATGAAGGTTGCACATATGAGGCAGTTCAGAGCCAAGTCCCTAGAACTTTTAGGATGTTTTTCCTGTTATGGAAATATTTCTGTTTTGCTATAAATTACAATGTGAACATTTTATTCATGAAATTTTCTCACAGGCTATGATTGCAGCAACACATATCACAGACATATTGGTATGTTGCATGCATTTTGTTCAGGTTGGCCATATTCTGCTAAGGTCAGTGACAGTTTGTCATACATACAGTACATTTAACATTTTCCTAATTGTTTCATAACATGTTTTAAGTAATTTGATGCATGCCTATTACACTATACATATAAACAATTGCTACAAATAAGGCAGTTCTACTTTTCATTCTATTACAAGCCACCAACCTAGCTATTCATCATATTTTATTCACAAAATTTTTGCATGGGTCATCTAGTCATCATATATATTATTTCTATAAGTTTTTTTTATGTAAACAATTACCTGCAAATGAGACAGTTCTACTTTTCATTTTATTATAAACCACACACCCCACTATTTATCGTATTTTATTCACAAAATTTTCACACCGGTCATGTAGTTTATTATTTTAGTTAATTTTATTTTACTTTGATTTATTGTTAAATTTATTATTATTTCCTGTAATGATCACTGTTAAACTGCTCCATGCACCATTGTCATTTCCACCCTTCCCATTTGGTTCAGCTATATGTCTTCATTTAATCATGATTAACGTTTATACCTAATTATCATAAAGTGTGTTTGTATTTGTATATTCACCATGGCCCCCTGCCATCAACTGAGGTGAATGGAGGATTCACTTAATATATGTATTGCACTTGCAAGTTTTTAGTTATCCAGATGAGAGAGATGAGTATTATCTGAGACTGATGGACGGATGCTGTCTGGTATCCAGAATGTGCTGGTAGGCCAATTCCCACCTCCAGAGGTCATATGGTGATTTCAGGGAGTATTTTGTATCTCACTGTAAAATAGTTGTTGTTGTTGTTGCTGCTTTAGGGCGTGTCAACGACTGGGTTATTAGCGGTAAAATAGTTATTGAGGCTATATGAGTAATGGGAGAGTAGACATACACAGCAACAGATTTTGGGAGTAATCTATTTGTATGTGACCATTTATTCTGATGGATAACTGGTTCATGGTGAGACCAATGTAAGAACTAGGTAAATGGAGAAGATGAGATGGTATATGAGGAGGGACAAGATGCAGGTGATGTGGCCTTCCATGGTGTACATCTTGCCAGTATATAATGATAATAATTAGCAGGAAAATGCTTTAAGGCAATGAAACCTAGGAAGAAGAGGGAAATAAGAACACATATTTACCATACATGATGACAACTGGGAATGACAAACACAAAAAAGACAAACAAATTTTATTCTTGCAAGGAGGTGAGACACTTGACGGAGATGAGCACACACTGACATCCACTTGGTGAATGTGTGGCGGAACTATAGGTGGCTTTTACTTATTGGTGAATACATATGATATGGTTCAACAATAGTTCACCTAACTTTCTGCCAACTACGACTTTGTGGCACTTATCTGTTGGAGTATTCACTGGATTTTCAGTATTCATATCTTGGTTGCCACTCGGGGAATTGCGCCTTGAGAATACTAGGGTTCTGAGATATCTGCTCACTATAAAAACAATTACTAAGTGGATTTATGATAATGAATCAAACACCAATGTTGAATGACTTGTCCAACTTGAATGGTATCCAAAGTCTTCGCCAACACAGCGTTGTTAAATAATGTCAGAACTTCATCTCAACCTTTGACTACAGGTTCTAACCGGAAAACACTGGAATAGTTCACTCTTACTTGTAATAACTTACATGCATTATCTTTGCGTACTCTGGCCAACTATTATTGATTTCGACTTACACATTACTTGCTAATCATTGTTCACAACACACTTTACATGTTTCTAGGTGTGGTAAGCATTTACAATTTTCGTACTAAAAACAATCTTACATTATGCCAAGCTATATCACCAGTCATCACTCCATTCACCGTTAACCTATCCAATAATGGGACTGTTCACTGTTTGGGTTATCACTTACCTTAATATTTCATCAACTGGTCTACGATGCTCTTGAAGTCTTTTAAAGTCATTATATTCCTTCAAGCTTTTAAGACTTCCACTTAATCAAATCATACTACTCTTTATAATAAACTGTTCATGGGCAATATGATTTCTGAAACCAACACTTCAACATCTCATGCCCGACTGCCCAGGCCTCCTGAGTTCATCTACCCGCTTTCTCCTATGAATCACATGTCTTGGCTCTTCCAATCACTGACTTTCTCTTACACTTTAGAACCATCAGTCTACCACTCACTCTTTCAACATTCCTTAACCTTATAAGGATCTACATTGGCCTGCTCCATATGGATGACATCTGTTGCATAAGTGGCGGGGGAGAGGGGGGTGAGAAAGTACTATATTGATAATCGATAATGCTACAGGTATATTATCATTGGATGTGGGGTACATCACCACCATAAGTAATGTGTGAGGATATAAAGTAGTAAAGACACAATATAAGAAATATATTGTACTAATAATAAGCGTTGGGTCTACTGAAATGGTCTAAATGGGGATTGAGGCTTGGAGCATGTCTGGTATCAAGTATATTCTGGTAAGCTAATTCCCAGCTGCAGAGTTCAGAGGAGGTTTTGGAGTCAGGGAGAACTCTGATGGCCCTAACTGTGAAACTTAAGGGAACTGGTATGTTTTTTCTCCTGATGGGATACATTGCTGGTATACAGTATTTGCCTGTGACCATTCATTCTGATGACAAATGGTTTAGTGACAAGGCCTATATATAAGCTAGTATAGTGGAGGCATATGAGTTGATATATTAGGTGTGTTTTAATGCAAGTAGCATGTCCAATGGTGGGGAAGGTTTCCCCTGTGATTGTAATGGAGTAGGCGGTGTTATCAGCATGCATGCTGCATGCTGCATGTTTTGCAGAGCGGTTTGTTACTTGGGATGTTCCATGTGGTGGATTGGGGCAGTTACAAGGTGTGTATTTATGAACCAAGATATTCTTGAGACTGGGTGGTCTGCTGACTCATGTGCATGGGGCATTGGGTACAATTTTGTGAAGGATTGTGTGCATCCTGCGGAAGGAAAGTACTAAATCGTGCCCATGATGAAGGTTACAGTTAACTGACTCCACAACACACATCAACCATCATATATATTATTTCTATAAGGTATTTTTTTGTCACAAGCCTCTATCTTCCTTCATAATTAACCAAAATCAATGAATGAGGTGTCATTTTAAAGCTTATGGTCTCCACTTTGGTCACATTGTATTTTAAGAAAGGAATTTTTCGAAATTCGACCCTTAAAGGGCGAAAATGTCAATTTTTCTAAAATGCCTTTTTTGTGTCTAGAGCGATTTATCTTCCTGGATATCTGACCAAAATCGATAAATGAAGTAGGATTATAAGGAGTAATGTCTCAGATTTGTGACATCATATTTTAAGAAAGAATGTTTTTGGAATTCAACTCTTAAAGGGAAAAAGTATAATTTTTTCTGCAACGGATTTTTGTGTCACGAGCTATTTATCTCCCTTGATATCTAACTGATATAGATAAATGAGGTATCATATTACAGATTAATGTCGCCACCGTGGTAACATTATATTTTAAGAAATGAATTTTTCTAAATTTGACCCTTAAAGGGCAAAAATGTCAATTTTTCTAAAATGCTTTTTTGTGTCTAGAGCCATTTATCTTCCTTGATATCTAACCGAAATCGATAAATTAAGTAGGAATATTAAGAGTAATGTCTCAGCTTTGTGACATTATATTTTAAGAAAGAAGGTATTTTGGAATTCAACCCTTAAAGGGAAAAAGTACAAATTTTTCTCCAACCGATTTTTGTGTCACGAGCCATTAATCTCCCTTGATATCTAACCAATATAGATAAATGAGGTATCATATTAAAGATTAATGTCGCCGCCATGATAAAATTATATTTTGAGAAAGGAATTTTTAGGAATTCGACCCTTAAAGGGCATAAATATCATTATATTGTGTCTCGAGTCATTTATCTCCCTTGATTGATAAACGAGGTATCATTTTACAGATTGTTCTCTTCGTAAGGTCTTCTGTTACATTAAACCACATTTTAAGAAAGAAATTTTTCAAAATTCTACCCTTAGAGGGCAAAAGTGTTAATATTGTTACAACGCATTTTTCTGTTGCGAGCTATTTATTTCCCTTGAAACCTAACCGAAATTAATAAACGACGTATCGTTTTAAATATTAAATTATCCTCTTTGGTCACACCATATTTTAAGAAAAAACTTTTTCCAAATTCAACCCTCAAGGGGCAAACATATCATCATTTCTAAAACTTTTTTTTTACCTGACTTGATAACTAACCGAAATCGGTAAATGAGGTATCATTTTAAAGACCAAGGTGGCTGGTTTGGTCACACCATATTTTATAAAAGGAATTTTTTGAAATTCTACCCTTAAGAAACAAAAGTATCAATATTATTTCCATAGCATGTTTTTTTTTTTGTTTTTTTTTTTAATTACATGCGATTTATCTTCTTCGATACCTAGCTGAAATCTATAAATATCATATCGTTTTAAAGATTAAGGTCTCCGGTAAGGTAAAATCATAAATTAAGAAAGAATTTTTCGAAATTTGGTGCTTAAAGTGGTAGAGTGTATGAGACAGTTCAGAGCCAAGTCCCTAGATTGCAGCAGCAGATTTCACAGAGATGTCAATAAACTTTTTTTATTCTATAAGTAGATTTTTGGATATTTTTTTTTTCTGTTGCCGAAACACTTTAATTTGTCATGCAATTCCTATGTAAACATTTTATTCGCACAGCAACAAATATCACAGATATGTTGACTAACTATATATATACATACCGTGTATATATATTTGCTACAAAAGTATGTTTCTACTTTTCATAATATTACAAGCATTCAACCTCACTATTCATCGCATTTTATTCTCGAAATTTTCGCACGGGTCATCTAGTATATATTATTTCTATAAGGTATCTTTCTTCATACTTAACCGAAATCGATGAATGAGGTGCCATTTTAAAGCTAATGGTCTCCACTTTGGTCACATCATACTTTAAGAAATTAACTTTTCGGAATTCGACCCTTAAAGGGCAAAAATGTCAATTTTTCTAAAATGCCTTTTTTGTGTCTAGAGCGATTTATCTCCCTGGATATCTGACCAAAATCGATAAATGAAGTAGGATTATAAGGAGTAATGTCTCAGATTTGTGACATCATATTTTAAGAAAGAATGTTTTTGGAATTCAACTCTTAAAGGGAAAAAGTATAATTTTTTCTGCAACGGATTTTTGTGTCATGAGCTATTTATCTCCCTTGATATCTAACTGATATAGATAAATGAGGTATCATATTACAGATTAATGTCGCCACCGTGGTAACATTATATTTTAAGAAATGAATTTTTCTAAATTTGACCCTTAAAGGGCAAAAATGTCAATTTTTCTAAAATGCTTTTTTGTGTCTAGAGCCATTTATCTTCCTTGATATCTAACCGAAATCGATAAATTAAGTAGGAATACTAAGAGTAATGTCTCAGCTTTGTGACATTATATTTTAAGAAAGAAGGTATTTTGGAATTCAACCCTTAAAGGGAAAAAGTACAAATTTTTCTCCAACCGATTTTTGTGTCAAGAGCCATTAATCTCCCTTGATATCTAACCAATATAGATAAATGAGGTATCATATTAAAGATTAATGTCGCCGCCATGATAAAATTATATTTTGAGAAAGGAATTTTTAGGAATTCGACCCTTAAAGGGCATAAATATCATTATATTGTGTCTCGAGTCATTTATCTCCCTTGATTGATAAACGAGGTATCATTTTACAGATTGTTCTCTTCGTAAGGTCTTCTGTTACATTAAACCACATTTTAAGAAAGAAATTTTTCAAAATTCTACCCTTAGAGGGCAAAAGTGTTAATATTGTTACAACGCATTTTTCTGTTGCGAGCTATTTATTTCCCTTGAAACCTAACCGAAATTAATAAACGACGTATCATTTTAAATATTAAATTATCCTCTTTGGTCACACCATATTTTAAGAAAAAACTTTTTCCAAATTCAACCCTCAAGGGGCAAACATATCATCATTTCTAAAACTTTTTTTTTACCTGACTTGATAACTAACCGAAATCGGTAAATGAGGTATCATTTTAAAGACCAAGGTGGCTGGTTTGGTCACACCATATTTTATAAAAGGAATTTTTTGAAATTCTACCCTTAAGAAACAAAAGTATCAATATTATTTCCATAGCATGTTTTTTTTTTGTTTTTTTTTTTAATTACATGCGATTTATCTTCTTCGATACCTAGCTGAAATCTATAAATATCATATCGTTTTAAAGATTAAGGTCTCCGGTAAGGTAAAATCATAAATTAAGAAAGAATTTTTCGAAATTTGGTGCTTAAAGTGGTAGAGTGTATGAGACAGTTCAGAGCCAAGTCCCTAGATTGCAGCAGCAGATTTCACAGAGATGTCAATAAACTTTTTTTTATTCTATAAGTAGATTTTTGGATATTTTTTTTTTCTGTTGCCGAAACACTTTAATTTGTCATGCAATTCCTATGTAAACATTTTATTCGCACAGCAACAAATATCACAGATATGTTGACTAACTATATATATACATACCGTATATATATTTGCTACAAAAGTATGTTTCTACTTTTCATAATATTACAAGCATTCAACCTCACTATTCATCGCATTTTATTCTCGAAATTTTCGCACGGGTCATCTAGTATATATTATTTCTATAAGGTATCTTTCTTCATACTTAACCGAAATCGATGAATGAGGTGCCATTTTAAAGCTAATGGTCTCCACTTTGGTCACATCATACTTTAAGAAATTAACTTTTCGGAATTCGACCCTTAAAGGGCAAAAATGTCAATTTTTCTAAAATGCTGTTTTCTGTGTTACAAGTCATTTATCTCCCTGGATACCTATCTGAAATCGTTTAATGAAGTATCATTTTAAACATTAAGATATCCACTTTAGTGATGTCATATATTAAGACAGAAATTTTTCGGAATTCGACCCTTAAAGGGCAAAAGTATCAATATTTTTGCAATGCGTTTTTGTGTCACGAGTGATTTATCTCTCTTAATATCTAACCGATATAGATAAATGAGGTATCATATTAAAGAATAATGTCTCCGCCGTGGTAACATTATATTTCAAGAAAGGATTTTTTCATAATTCGACCCTTAAAGGGCAAGAATGTCAGTTTTTCTAAAATCCGTTTTTTAAATCTCGAACTATTTATCTTCCTGGATATCTAACCAAAATCAATAAATAATGTAGGATTATAAGGAGTATTGTCTCAGCTTTGTGACAAAATATTTTAAGAAACAATGTTTTTGAAATTCAACCCTCAAATGGAAAAAGTATAAATTTTACCATAACAAATTTTTGTGTCACGAGTGATTTATCTCCCTTAATATCTAACCGATATAGATAAATGAGGTTTCATATTAAAGAATAAGGTCTCCGCCGTGGTAACATTATATTTTAAGAAAGGAATTTTTCGCAATTAGAACCTTAAAGGGCAAAAATGTCATTTTTTCTAAAATCAGTTTTTTGTATCTCGATCCATGTATCTCCCTGGATATCTAACCAAAATCAATAAGTGAGGTAAGACTATGAGGAGTAATGTCTCAGCTTTGTGACATCATATTTTAAGAAAGAATATTATTGGAATTCAACCCTTAAAGGGAAAAAGTATAAATTTTTCTATAACGCATTTTTGTGTCACGAGCGATTTATCTCGCTTAATATCTAACTGATACAGATAAAAGAGGAATCATATTAAAGAACAAGGTCTCCACCGTGGTAACATTATATTTTGAGAAAGGAATTTTTCGTAATTCGACCCTTAAAGGGCAAAAATGTTAATATTTCTAAAATGCGTTTTTTGAATCTCGAGCCATTTATCTCCCTGGAAATCTAACCAAAATCGATAAATGAAGTAGGATTATAAGGAGTAATGTCTCATATTTGTGACATCATATTTTAAGAAAGAATGTTTTTGGAATTCAACCCTTAAAGGGAAAAAGTATAAATTTTTCTATAACGCATTTTTGTGTCACGAGCCATTTATCTCCCTTAATATCTAACCTATTTAGATAAAAGAGGTATCATATTAAATACTAAGGTCTCCGCCGTGGTAACATTATATTTTAAGAAAGAAATTTTTCGTAATTCGACCTTTAAAGGGCAAAAATGTCAATATTTCTAAAAAGCGTTTTTTGTGCCTTGAGCCTTTTATATCACTGGATGTCTAAACGAAATCGATAATTGAAGTAGGACAATGAAGAGTAATGTCTCAGCTTTGGTGCCTTTATACATTAAGACAGATTTTTTTTTTTAAATTCAACACTTAAAGGGAAAAAGTATCAATGGATCTTCAACGCATTTTTGTGTCACGAATCATTTATCTCCATTAATAAATAATCGAAATAGATAAATGAGGTATCATTCTAAAGATTAAGATCTCCGCTGTGGTCACATCATATTTTATGAATGGATTTTTCTGAATTTAACCCTTAAAGGGCATAAGGGCATATGTATTTCTAAAATACATTTTTTGTGTTTCAAGTCATTTTTCTTCCGTGATAATTAAACAAAATTGATAAAGGAGGTATCATTTTAAAGACTGATGTCTTTGAAAGGTCTCTGGTTGGTTACACAATATTTTAATAAAGGAATTTTTCAAAATTGGACCGTTTAAGGACAAAAGTATTAATATTTCAACAACTCATTTTTTCTGTCATGAGCCATCTATCTCCCTTGATACTTAACTGAAATCGATAAATGAGGTATCGTTTAAAATATTAAAGTATCCGCTTTGGTCACATCATATTTTAAGAAAGGAGTCTCCAAATTCAACCCTTAAGGGGCAAAAATATTGTCATTTCTAAAGCTTTTATTTTTTACCTCACCTGATGCCTAACCGAAATCGGTAAACGAGATCTCATTTTTAAGACCAAGGTGTCCGCTTTGGTCACACCATTTTGTATAGAAGGAATTTTTTGGAATTCGACCCTTAAAGGGAAAAAATATCAATATTATTTCTACAGTGTGTTTTTATCATTATTATTATTTATTACGAGCCATTTATCTCCTTGGATACCTAACTGAAATCGATTAATTACATATCATTTTAAAGATTAAGGTCTCCATTTAGGTAAAATCATAAATTAAGAAATATGTATTTTTTTTTCATTTGTAGCTTAAAGTGTTCACACATATGATACAGTTCAGAACCAAGGCCCTAGATTGCAGCAGCAGATATCACAGAGATTTCAATAAACTGTTTTTTATACAATAAGTAGCTTTTCGGATATTTTTTTGTTACAGAAACATTTTTATTTGGTATACAATTCCAATGTAAACATTTTATTCACACAGCAACACATATCACAGAGATGTTGTTATACTGTGTGCATTTTGTTCAGGTTGGTTGTAATTTGCTAAGTTCAGTAACAGTTTGTCGTACATAAAGTGTGTTTTAAATTTTTGTAATATGTTTTGATGTGCACCTATTACACTAAACAATTAAATATTTGCTACAAAAGTGCGGTTCTACTTTTCATTAATCTACAAGCATTCAACCTTACTATTCATCGTATTTTATTAGCGAAATTTTCACACGGGTCTTCTAGTCTCATTTAAAACTCCTCACCTATCCAACCTGAATCCAGCCACCAGATCCAAACTATCTATTATGAATCTTTTCCCTTTTCCACTCTCAGAACCTCAACTTTCAGTACTTTCCAAATTTCACACTTTTTTTCCTTCTTCTACATGACTCCCTATCATTCCCTGCATTATCCCTTGTTGGTACCACTTCTCCTGTCAGAGCAGTAAACCAGATATTCGGGATGTCCTGGAGCCTAGTCTCCAGAGATTCCAACTGTCATCCACTTTTGATGCACCACCCCTTCCACAGAACCACCTTCTACGAATGTTTCAAGATCTTGTTTTCACCAGTTTGTCTTCCATCAGATTCTTAAAAACCCTACCCATTGTCACCATTCTGTACACAGCAGAAACCCAGGCCATCAGGGAACTTGCCTTAAATCCAAAACTAATCATCCTCCTGGCAGACAAGGATTTTATTACAGTGGTCACAAACCATTGCAACTACATGGCAGAGGCTCTTCATCAGTTCTCCGATGATAACACCTCCTGCCTCCTCAGCTATGATCTGACACTCACAGTCAACAAGATGGATGAGAAAGTGATTTGCTGGGTAGAAGAATTTTTAAAAGGTAGAAAACAGAAAGTTAGGGTAATAAATGTAGTATCAAAAGAATTGGAAGTAAAAATGGGTGTGCCACAGGGTAGCATATTGGGACCATTGCTATTCATTATTATAATGAATAATTGTGCTGATTGTTTACTATCTGAAATTAGATTGTTTGCAGATGACATAATGCTGTATTTAAAAGAATCAAAACGATAGAGGATTGTAAATAGTTGCAAGGTGATCTGGACAGGAAATCTAGTTGGGTTGGTAAACATGGGATGAAGATAAATGCAAAGAAGAGTCAGCTTATTAGATACACAAATAAAAAACAAAAGGTTAATTATGAATATAAGGTGGGGAAAGAATTGTTTGCTGAAGACTTGAAATGTAAATATCTTGGCATTACTTTTGATAACAAGCTTAACTGGGCAGGACACATAGGACAGGTGGTAGGAAAAGGTTTCAATATTCTGCACTTGTTGGAGAGAGTGATGAGGGGATGTATGAGAGAAGTCAAGGAATTGGGTTACAAAACTTTGGTCAGACCATTGCTCGAATATGGTAGTGTAGTATGGGAGCCTCATTTTACGTATCAAATACAGGAGTTGGAGAGGGTGCAAAGAAGGGCTGCTAGATTTGTTTCTGGAAATTATCGCAGAATGCAATCAGTGATGGATATGATAAAGGAGCTGGAATGGGATTCATTGCAAGACAGAAGGAGGGTGAGGAGGGTCATGGGAGTGTACAGGGCATATACTGGCAATGAGGTATGGAAAGATATTGGAGTAGGTATGAAAAGTAGTGCATGGAACGGAAAAGATGACCGAGACCACAAGCTGGCACTTGATTTCAGGGTGTGGGAAGATTCTCTTTTTTAGGTAAATAGGGATTGGAATGAGTTACCAATAGAAATGATGAATAATTTACCGAAAACTTTGAAAGAATTTAAAGATAAAATTTGTAGAGGGCAAATGTAGGTGGGTGCAGGATAGGGGATGATGAGTGTATAGGGAAATTGCCACCGAAGCCTGTGCTCCATTGCAATTAAATTAAATAATTAAATTAAATTCAGTTTATCTCACTCCCCACTCCCAGAAAGCTCCACACTCATTTTCTATACCTGCTTTGCATGGTCCATAAACTTGGCAATACAAGATGCCCCATAGTTGCCGATTATAGTTCCCCGACTGAATTATCTCTGGCTCGGTGGACCTGTACTTACAACCCATTGCCAGCTAACTTCCATACCACATCACTACCTATTCTTTCTGTCTTTCTGGCCAAACCTTTCCCCCCTGACTCCATCTTAGCAGTGACTGATGTTACTTCCTTATACACTAATTTTCCCCATTGCCATGGACTTAGTGCCATGGAACTGGGAGTAGTGATAATCATGGCAGCGACACTCTGTGTGGCAACAATTGAAGTGGAAATCTAACAGTTTTTGTCAAAGACACCTCTTCCTATGCTGCCTGAAACAGTTGTTCCTGGATAAGGTCTACAGGAAACCCCTCTTATAGCTCAGATTCATAAATAAAATTTCATGATCTGTACCTAAGGGGAAAATGACCTTCACAGTTTTCTTAACAGTAACACTCTTAATTTCACATGGACCTATTCTAACACATGTGCCACTTTCCCATATGTGGATTTGTTCTTTTCATTATAGCCACCTCATCTCTATCCACATCAAGTCTACTATCCTACAACAGTTCCTCATTTTGACAGCGGCCATCCTTATCACCCCAAAAATCTACCATTAGTATCAGGATCATTATCTATGAACACTAGAGAACTGTAGTAATCTTTGCTAACCAGTATGAATACTCCTCCACTAATTGCTTCTCTATCTCTGCGGTACACTCTGTATTCAACAAGGAGGTTTTGTATTATGGCAGACACTTCTTCTTGATTCCTACACCACTTCGTATGAGTTTTCCTGTGATGGAAGCAATGCTGCATATTGTTTTATGAAAGGTTCATCATGATGTTCATTGTGGTTTTCTTTACTGCATCAGCAAATTGAAATGGGTTCCTTTCAACATACTCTTAACTTTTTCTGATTGGGGGGGGGGGGGGGAGGGAGGAATTGCATGGAGCAAGTGTAGGTGAGTAGGGTGGATCCTCAAACATGGGGATTCAATTTTTCACCAAGAGCTCCACTACTGAAAAAGCTATATATGCTTTTGTATTGTCTTGATGTAGGAAGCAAAACTGATTTCAGGTCTCTTCCTTCTCGTACGTTCATGAAAAGTAATCAGATCATTTTTATAAGTACATCTGATTTACAGTTCAACCTTCAGGCAATCAATAAATCTGAACAATCCTACAGATATCAAAAAAGATTATTATAATTGTTTTGAATTTTTATTTGCTCATCAATGATTTATTCTGCCTCAACAAGTTTGGTCTTTTCCAGTGCATTGATTGGCACTTGATTTCAGGGTTATACATAAAAAAACATGATTCATTACATGTTTTTACCTGTTTTAAAAAGGTAGTGTCGAAGTTAATGTTTTCCAGTGAGGCAGAGCTTGCTTTTGATTGACAGAAAGAATTTTCAGTATTAATTTTTAATACACTTTGACATGCAGTGGTTCCAAAATGAGATAAAGTACTGTCCACTGGTGGACATTGAAATCACAGGGGGCATTTGTGGTCCAAGGATAAGACTGTCAATAGTGGAATGCAGTGATTTAAGAGTGCTGATGGCAAATAAGGCAATGATATTGAAACACTAGTGTCACTATACTGAGCTCAGTCCTCCGAATAATAATACTTTTTCATAATATGTTTTTGTTAATTGAATTATGAAATATATATTCTTTATCTCTTTTTATGAAATAATTATAAAAATCTGTCCTTTTTTCAATATATGACATAGTACACTTCTCAAACGAATGGCACCATTGAATCACTGTTTGAAAAAGTGCACTACAACCCAAACAGTTAGAGCACTATAGGTTATGTTATTGACCGCAAGAAAGGGGGTTAATGTAGTTTTTCTGAAAAGGAAACTTATTATTTTTTTTTTAAATGGAGGCAGTAAGCCAAAAATGGTTGGGAACCTATGATTTAAAATATCCTAAACTTTTCTTTTCATTATTTTTTAACTGTTTGACAATTCTAATTCTCAGATGTTGATTTTCTGTGACAAACTTAGAGATTTTTTTCAGTGTTTTCATGTGTTTATGCTGTTCACGGGTGTCCAAAGTGACATCTTTCTGCCATCTTTGAATCATTTTATCCATTCAAAAACTTGAATTAATGATAAACAATCATCATCATACATTGCTTGCAACAAAACTTAATATTCCCGTGTACAGACTTCCCATGTTTAACAAGAATTTTAAGTTGCTGTTCATTGACATAAAGCATTTGTTGATGCAAATCAAATTCACAATCCAATTTAAACTAGTTCTGTAGGCAAAATGGAAACTGCATAGTCATCAAAATGGTTGAATAGGTAAATGGGATATTCGAACATAACATCCCAACATTGCCAACTCTTTGGCACTGATATTACTGTCTTAACAAAATCAGTCCTATTATTTTCTTGTTACTCATCATTTACAATCGGACAAATATTAGATGAATACACGAAAACCTTATATGATGGTGTAGCATGGGACCCGCATTTTGGGTATAAAATACAGGATTTGGAGGGAGTGCAGAGGAGGGCTGCCAGATTTGTCTTTGGAAATTACTGCAAAACACAGTCGTTAACTAATATGATAAAGGAGCTGGAGTGGGAATTATTGGAAGATAGAAGGAGGGTGAAGAGAGGGATGGGAACGTACAATGCCTACTGCTGATGAAGTGTGGAAAGATATTTCTGGGAAAATTAAGAGAGATGCTTGGAAGTGTAAAGATAACTATAACCACAAGCCGGCACTTGATTTCAGGCATAAAGATGTGGGAAAATTTTCTTTTATAGAAAAGGGTGTAACTGCAGTGGCGGCTCCAGGATTTTGGGGGGGGGAAGGGAGGGGGCTTCAGTTGAGTCGTGGTAAGGGTTAGGTTTTATAGCCCTTAAAAGATCAATAGTGCTAAAAAAAAAAAAAAAGTCTCCAATTCTAAAAAATTCTGATGTTGGGGTGTCGAGGGTGGACCTTGAATACTTTAGGGAGGGCTTGAGCCCCCTATCCCCTCCTGGATCCACCACTGGGTGTAAGGGATTGGAAAAAATTGCCAAGAGAACTAATGAATAAGTTACCAAAAACACTGAAAGAATTTAAAGTAAAAATTGAGGGTAAAAGTGGGCTGGAGGAGGAAGGGAGAAGAATGAGTTCGTAGGGAGATTGCCACCAGAGCAAAAACTCCATCACAATTTTATCAATTATTGTTATTATAACTTCTTTTAATTAGTTCTACACTGATTGGAATTTACACTACCAGTCGTTATGGCTTCACTATCTAAATTACCACTTTCCTTAACTGTCGAGATATCTATGGCACGTGTAGCCATACAATATGGTCTGTGTTGGAAAAATCGGAGGGAGGGGGAAGCTGAGGTTGTTGGATGGCTTACAATCTAGAATTCATTTGTCAGCTCATTTTCAGTAACAAATTAGATATGTAGATTGTCAAATTTGGTAACAGTAATCTCTGTAGATAATGTTACAGTAAGCTGCACTTGTCTATTATTACAGTTCATTTTTTATATTTATTTATGCTAATTAGCTCCATTCTTCCCATCACACTCGTTTACAGTATTTCAGTTTCACAGTAACATTTTGGCATAAAAGTTTTCACTGTGAACTATTTCAAACTAAATTATAAATGAATGATATTTTCTTAAAATTACAGGCCAGAAGAGCTATTTTAGAAATTCATATGAGATTTTGGCCAACACAACCAAGCAGACAATTTGTGGAGCATCTTGCAAGTGAAACAGTTGGTTTCTGTGGTTCTGATTTGCAGGCACTATGTACTGAGGCATTTTTGAGTGCGTTGAAACGTAAAATTCCATGTGAATCATTAATGTCCTCCATAATGGAAAACGACGCTTACAGTGTGAATGTAAGTTAGTGGCATAAACATAAAAGATTTACTTAACATAGCTTCAGATTTTTTCATTTATTTATGATGGGGTATCTCTTCAGTAAACCTTATTTTTGTCGTGACGGAACTATTCTCATTATTAGAATTCTTGTGTAATTTTTAAATTATGTTCTTATGCCAATAGGTTATAATGTAAAAATTTTAATTTTTAAAGGTTGAAGAGCAGGACTTCATTGCTGCTAAATCAAAATTCATACCTTCTACTCTTCGTTCAAACTTTACTCCAGTGCGTAAACTATCAACAGTCATTCAGCCTCTGCTTAGAGGAACTCTCAGCAGAGTTGTATTGGCTCTAGAATCTGTGTATCCTTTTCTTTTCACCCAGCAGTAAGTATTCCCTGAGTACCTTGTTTTTAAATATGCATTGTGTTTAAATGTAAAGTTACTCTCAACTTGTGCCAAACAATCCTTTGGTATTCATTCTTACTACTGTTAACAATTTTAAGTTTAACAAAAATACGGGAGATCACTTTTTTTACTTGAACCATCTTTTATTGGAGCTATATCATATAACCTTGTAAGCTATCCTTTAGCTCGCCAGAAGTATTGCCACTAGCAATCCCCAGTAGTAATTCTATACTCTATAGTTCAATTTTGAAGTTGCTTACGCAGAACATAGAAATTTTGCTTTAATGTAATTGTCAGCTTGAATAGATTTTCCTGCATTCATTTCCATGGTGAAAACTCATCATAAGAATCATTTTTAAGTGTATTCATTATGTCTGTAAAAATTTAGTTCAAGAAATAAATAGGTTTGTTTATGTTTTAAACCACGCTCTTAGGAAGGCAAGTATTTAAGATTTGAAATAACTTTGAATTGAGTAAAGCCACAGCTGATCTTTTATCACCACTGTCTAGCATATTTTGAAAGAAAAATTAACTAATTTGGCAAAGTTTAATTAGTGGTTTTAATTAAGAGAAAAAAATAAAGTTTTTAACTAAAAGGAATAGAATTGAGAAATTTACACCAGTAAATAGCCTAAATTGAGAGGATTACAGGTGTATAATGGTTTCTGTAAAAAGTTGAAGCATCAATAAGATAATTAATCTTGTGAACTTGGATTGTCGTTAATTGTTGTTGGAGTGCGACAAATCACGCCAAGCTGATGATGTAAGAGAGTTCAAGGTTAAGCTTATAGAAGCCCTTTTGAATGTTGAATTAAACTAAAATAGATAGAATATGATATTAGGAAGGCCTTGTAACAATTGCAAGTTAAACCAGTTAGTACATTAGGAGATATTAATTTCTGAATGAATTTTCTGACGTCATAGGAACGGAAAAGTTGATAAAAGTCCCCGCAGTCATCTTGAAATCGTCCAGTCTTTTACTAGAAATCAAACAGTTAATTTCACGTCAGTTCGTGGAGTTGTTACGGCATGTAGTAACATGCCGTAGTTGTATTCTCACTAATGTTAGGGGGACTTAGTGAGTTTGTCTTCTCGTATGAATGTGCTTAGCCTGTTAATCTTTCATGGAACTGTTGTCAGGTGTCTTATCCACGATTCTGGCACCGACAATGTAAGAGTGAACTTTTTAAGAATATAAGTATTTTGTGATTCTAAAACTGTGTCAAGAGAATTTATTTAATCATACCCTTCATTTTTGGGGTTCATAACACAAACCCATGATAACCACATTATTAAATATTAAGGTACCAGAAGGCTACACAGTTCATGAACGCAATCAACATTCATCAAGTCTCTTGTGCGAGCACAGCAGCCATTTCCAACTAACATTGCAGTACTACTCGCTACAAATAACAACAGAATCTATTGTATCATCAAGTATTATATCAAAGACAGTGACCTACATATTTAATGTATCTATATATCTGCATATTTTTACATACTATTAAGATTATTACCTTGTTACTTTACCAGGCTGACTGTATGGTCTATTCAAGACCTAAGGTCAAATAAATAAATAAATAAATAAAAATGAACTTTATTGTTGACAGTTTAGGCAAAGTGTTGCAGCCCCCCAGCAATACCTTCGCACCTAACAACCTATAATGCTGGTACAAAATATTTGCAGCTTGATATTTTATTTGCTATTCTTTGTCTATTTCAAATGTGTCTAGTTTCTGCAGAAGACTGATAATGAAGTATTTTTGACACAATATTGTTATGAAGATTATGTAAAAAATTTCACAGTATTTTTTTTTGTTACATGATTTACTTTTATATTCTGAATCTATTTGGCCATCAGCCTACAGGAATGTATCATGGCATAGTGATCATAATGATGATTGGTTTCATGTTTAATTCAGTTTGTTGAGAAAGTGGACAATGAATTATAGCCTTGAAACATCCCAGAGTTGAGACATTATAATGTGGCTTGAAACGTAACAACTTTTTATTAATAAAAATTTTGTTTTATCCCAATAGTTTTAATTTAATACCACTAGTTAACATAACATTGATTCACCTTGAAATCTTCCTCATGCTCTTCTTAATCTACCTCAATTACCTTAATTACCTCACTATGGCTCATTTTCTCATATGCATTTGAGAGAACCAAGTATCTGATTTACAAACCACTTTGTATTCTCTAATACATTTCAGAAGTAGCTGGATAACAAGCATTCTATCATCTTGGCAATGGTTACGACTAGTCAGTCAGTAGTTTTCAAAATTATATGATTTTGCTACTATCAGTAATGGTACAACTATTGTACTTTTTGGGCTGAATGATATTCAACATCACATAATAGTTTTGGTATGATATGTCATTTCCTATTCATCCATAACGTTTTTATGGTGGTGTTGTCAACGCCAGTCTCTTTAGATTTATATTAATCTGCCCAACCACCTCATAATATGCTTCAAATCTAATATTTGTGAAGAAAATAGGTAAATAAAAACAAATTTATCTAATATTACCCCTGCTATGACCTTGTGGTAGTCCTTTATGGTTTCATCATAAATAATATTTTTTTTATTAGACGTTATCAAGGTTATTAGAGGCAGGCGAAAAAATGAAAACAAGGATTGAGAAGCAATTTGGTCATCGCCTTTTGAAAGAAACATCTTAGCATTCGCATGAAGCAATTTTTAGGAATAATGGAAAACTGAATCCAGGTTGGCCAGATAGGGATTTGAATCCATATATCCTGCATGCCAGGCCTGAGCATTTTCTCTTATCTGATAGGCTTACTTTTTTGCTGATACTGATTTCTGGTATGGTTGCTTACTGCTTGCTGCTTCCTCACACTATTATGCTCTTAAGTGACCTGACCTCACTGTCATAGTGTGTAAATTATGTACTACTTCTACTTTTTTGCCTTCGAGTAAATTTTTCTTTTCCTTAATTATTATTACTTCAAACTGTTCTCATTTCCTTTACATTGTAATGGTGACTTCCATCCAGACTGAATCTTTCAATAACATATAACGTAGATCCTATGCCTTTTTGCAATTGTACCTATATTCAAATTCCTTCTTGGTTTTCTTGTCCACTGCTGTGGCCCAACACACCATGCAGTTATGATTAGGCCTTATTATGAAAACACATTCATTCATTTAATTCATGTGTCATCTCCTGATTTCAGTGAACTGTAACAGTTATTAACCATACTAACTATGATGATTACTTCCCCACCAACATGTAATTTAACTGTAATGGAGCATATGTCACAGTGACAATTTTCCTGCACACATACACTCATGTTCGTATGTTTAGCAATCTTTGAGATCCTTGAGAAATCATTGCATCATGACAGTAATATGTGACTAAACTGTGTCTGCAAAACCTTGCAGATCATTATGAGATTGTTTAGAATGCTGGAAACAGTATGTATGGGCAGAGATCTTGGGTTCAGTGATTCTGACTGTGTGTTGTGTGCATTTGGCACACTGTATTTGAGTCATAAGGAAGCAGGATGGTGCAGGGAACAAATCTGGATTATATTATGTATGGTCAGATCATTTTCACATTAGAGGCCAGCAGTAGTCAGTGCCAGTTGGGCCAAGATATGAATGTCAGCCATAGTGTCATTTCAAGGCTGAGGGTAAGATTCCAGATGATAGAAAACATTCAAACACAGTGCTAAGATTGTTGTCTAATCATAACAGCACCCATGCTGAGAAGAGACCTCACAGCAACCTCTGGGTCACACATCTTCCCCAGACAATGCAGTCTCAGTTTTTAGAGCTTGTTCTTTGTTCTCAGTGATCCTCCAGGTACAGTCTCCTCACACAAGGGCACCAAATAGCTCATCAGATGTGGTTTCTTGCTCACTGTGATTGGATCCAGGAACAGTGGGGTAGTGTCCTGTTCACAGATGAATTTTAGTTCATTCTGGAAAGTGAGTCTCAATATCTTTTCATCTGGAATGCCCATAAAACATGTTACAATACTGCTAATACTGTGGAAACAGACCAATATGGTAGCACCAGTGTTCCAATCTGGGGCAGCATTATATTAGGAACATGTACCCCTCTGCATGTGTGATGACCGCTGATTATAGGGATGACATTCAGTAACAGTATGTATAGCTTTTATTTGATATATATGGTGATGGTTTCCATCTGATGAATGATAATGCCTGTCTACAAAAAACTGGTCAGGTAGACAAGTGCCTGAAAAATCAGGAAATCAAATTTCTGAAGTAGCCAGCTCACTCCTCAGACTGATGTCCAATTGGGATTCTCTAGGCTGAAGGATTTATTTATTTATTTATTTATCAATCTTGTTCCATGGATCCCTGCTGAGGAAGTACCTCTGGGATGTGAAACATGTCATTGTTGATACATATACACATAATATGAGTCCTATCATAGTAAATATATATACATACATATTTTACAAATACAAGAAATAATAATAAACATACATTTTTGCAACTGAGTTTTGCAAATGTCATAATGAGTACAATTAATTATTTTCTTCAAATTCTTGAATGGAGTAGAAGGAGTTGCCAATAAGATAATCTCTAAGTTTTTGTTTAAATACATATTTATTATCTGAAAGCTGTTTTATACGATTAGGTAGTTTATTAAACAGATGTATCCCAGAATAATTAACTCCTCTTTGTACTAATGACAGAGATGTTTGTGTTTTATGCAAGTTATTGCAGCATTAATATTGCCACCTGGTTTACCTGTATACCTTGTGCAAGTATCACTGTGTAACAAGTCTAGTTATTGCCAGGACCCCTTTTAATGTACCTAACTTTAGGAAATGAGTGTTCTTTTCAGTTTCATAATTTTTTTTATTGGTCTTAAATACTTTCAATTCAATTACACCATCCGCCACCTTTAATTTTAATTTTAAATCATTTCAGTGCTTTTGGTAAATTTTTTAGCACTACCTTTGGAAATTTATTCCAGTTGCTGTTTACCTGACCTACAAAAGAATATTTTTCCACTGCCTTATATCTGTAATGTACTGTTAGCTTGGGTTATGATCATCTCTTCCTTTCCATGTATTACTATTTCTTCTCACAATATCCATCCAAGTCTCATCACCAATATATTCCTCTTCATCAACTTCCTGACTTCCAGTGACTCCCAAAACAACTGTTTTATCATTCCTTTTTGTGTTCTATATTAATTCTGCCTTCTTTTGCACTCTTTCTATCTGCTGAATTTGATACCCTAAGTGCAGGACGTGTTCTATGTATTATCCTACTTTCAAGTAATGGTCTGACCCATTTCTCTCAAATCTTTAGTACATTCCCTCATCATCCTCTCCAATAAACGAAGTTGAATTGAGTTTACTTTCAAATGTTACATCAAGATATTTATACTTAAGGTCTTCAACAAACAATTCTGCCATTACAAACTTCTTTATTATTAATATTATTGTTTGTACATCTGTTAAGCTGTTTACTCTTGACATTTATTTTTATTCCATGTTGGCCTACCCAGTTAAATATCATGACTAGATCCTCTTGTACACGTTCTAAGCCCTCCACAGTTTTAGTCCCACTACATAACATTATATTTATCACTATAAAACATTATATCTGCAAACAAACCTAAATTTTGATTCTAATCCATCAACGTAATCATTCATTGTAATAATGAACTGTGAAAGTTCCATTGCATTCTCAGGATATTTCAGATGAAATGGATAAGTTTTGCCATGCTTATATTGTAGCACTGGATGTTTCCTACATATTTGATAAAGTTAGCTACAAAATTTTGGTAAAAAATGGTTAAAAACAACTTGCAACCAAAGTATAAGGATAATGGTAACAGCAACAGAAAATCAAAACTTTTATTCATGCAGCTGTATTGACCACTGGTACAAGAAGTCCATAGCCCAAAATATTTTGTTCTTGTGGAGTGGTTTTTGTTGTGCTGCCCTCTACCTTCAACTTCAGTGAATTTTATCTTTTCTATGCATTAAATATAATTTGGCTGGATGGAAAAGTGACTTGCTGTGTGGAGAAATTCTTATTAGCTGAAACAAAGAATTAGGGTAAGAAATGCTGCATCAAGGAGGTGGAAGTAAAAACAGTAGTGTCACAGGGTAATGTTTTGGGGCCATTGCTGTTCACAATTCCAATGAATTATTGTGTTGGTTTACATTCAGAAGTTAGGTTGTTTGCAGGTAACACAATTTTATATAACAGGATTAAAATGGGACAGGATTTTGAACACCATGGGGATATAGACAAGATATTTAGTACGGAGGATAAGAATGGAATGAAAATAAATGTTGAAAATATTTAGCTAACTAGGTATACAGATAAAATAAAAATTTCTATAATTATGAGATGCAGAAAGAACTGATTATGGAAAACATAATGAGAAGCTTGCCTTGGTGTATTTAATGATGATAAACTCAAATGATCAGGATACATTAGGCAGGCGAGTAGTGAGAGACTTTCTAAATCTCTCATTTACTGGAATATCTGATGAGAGAATGTACCAGGGAAGAGAGCAAACTGGAGTATTGTGACTTGTTCACATTGTTGTTTTAGTATGGTGGTGTAGGTTTGGATTCAGATTATAGGAATCAAATATGGGATTGAGTGCAATACTAAATTTCTTTGTGGAAATTACTAATGAAGACAATGAGTAAATGATATGATGAAGCAGTTAGAGTGGGAGTCTCTGGACAAAGGAGACAGATGAAGAGAGAGAGCCAGTAGTTTGTAAGGCATATACTGGAAATAAAGCCTGGGTGGATAATGGCAGAAGAATTAGGAGTAGTTTGTGTAAGTCTAGAGTAGACCATGATCAATAAGATTACTTGATTTCAGTTTGGGGTAATGGGAAAATTTTATTTTGTAGGTCAGAAATAAATTACTTAGGAAACAATTTACCAGAAGTAGTGACGGAATTTATTATTACAATTCATGAAATGTGGAAGTGTGGGTGTAGGTACATTTACATTGTCACTGATGTGCTCCATTGCAGTGGAATAAAATAAAATATTAAAAAAAAGATTGGTAATTTTGAATCTAATGGAATGGTTGACAAATGCTGAGAAGCCAGACAAGTGTCTAATATACCATTGTTAATAAGTGAGCAATACAATAGTTCTGCTGTGAAATGCTCCACATTAACTTAATGCTGTATAGTAAAGTATTTTAATTGGAAGTCCCATTTGTGCAGCTAGACATAAACATTGAGAATATCAAGAAATGAAATTTTTATGGGTCTGAATCCTTTATCAGGAAAGGGACATGATATGCAAAGAGTGGAAGTCAGCAAGTTCTTCTCTGCAACTCCCTGCCATGGAGTAAGCAATGGTGCCTTTCATTTTTCTTATTTACATTTACTAAACAGCGACTGTTGTTCTCAATCAATCACTATAGGCCTGTATCAAACATATGATATTGGGGGCTGACAAGAGAAAAAATGTAAGGAATCTCTAGAAATATATATCAATGTCTAAAATTGATTAGGTAATTTTAAGTGTTGTAATAATAACATTTGTTACAGTAAAGAGAAACCAGATGGTCTATTATTTTGCCCACGCCTTATTCTGACTGGCTTAGCAGACCAAGGCCAAACCACTCATTTGGCTCCTGCTTTGCTGAATTATCTGGAACACTTTCCTGTTCATGTACTTGATATCACAGCTCTGTTTGATGGTTGTACTTCATTGGATTGCTCCTGTGTTCAGGTAAGATGATCTGATATGCATTTATGTACACAAGAATTAAAAGATCATATATTTGTTAAAAAAAACTATCACTATCTGTGTTAAGAAATTACAGAGTTTTATCTACTTAATTCTGATTTAACTTTCACAACTTTATTAAATCAAATTTATTACTCAGCTATGATGCAGATCCTTGTAACCATTTATGAAAGATGACATTGATCTTACTAATTTTTGTTTAGCCACCAGCATTAGCTGCCTCTCCTGCATAATACACTATTCTTTGCTACTATTGTAATGGTGTAACCAAATTGTCCTTACAAACTATAAAGACGTGTATCTCATTTGATAATTTATGTTATAGATTAAACATGCTCATAAATTAAAGATGCTCATATGATAGATTAATTTACTTAGTTCGAGAGGTAGAAAAAATAAGTGGACTCAGGTAATAGGTAATAGTACAGTTAAGTTTAATAGAGTGAGATTGTAATTTATTTTGGTGACTGGTGAGAGATGGATATGATCTGTTTAGTGTAACTAGAAATGAATGAACTTCATGTAGCTGAAGGACGAGATGAGATTCAGTAGGTGATGAAGTGATAAAGGAGAAGTGAGCATAAAGCTGGGAAGAGAAAAAGTGCACTGTAGGTCCATTCAGCTTGTTAATTTAACCCTCAATTGGAGGGGCTAGTGTTACAAGTGTTTCCAGAGAGCAATGTATGGAATAAGTCAGATTATTTTTCCATCCTCTGCTAGACATTATACTCCCTATTTTTTCCATTCATTTATCAGAAATCATATTAGAAATAAATTAAAAAAATGAATTTAAGCAAAAACCAAAAAGAAAAAATTAATCTATATTAAATTCATTGCAGCATATTTGCACAGATGATTTTTATAAATGAAATGAGAACATTTGGAACACATTATGGTGTTGTCATTGTTCTTCATTCTACCATGCTCTGTACAATGCCCTTTAACATTTTTTTCTTTTCTTTTCTCATGATTCCTTGTCCAGTTTGGCTAGTTTGTCCTCCGATGCTGGCATTAACTTTCTAATAATAGCTGTAGAATGAGCAGATTTTGACAGTTTTGAAAGTGTATGTTTATAATGTCGCTAGGTTTCTGTAAGAAATATCTTCTGAACTTGGATGATGCATCGGATTTGAGAAAATCAAGAGCACCTACAAATTTACACCAGCTACATTCAGCAGTGTGTTAAAAAACTGCCACTGTTAACCTTCTCATTTTTCATGCAAAAGTGATGTTACCATCAAGTAGTTCTACTATGTCAACTGCTTTATATTTTTTAATTAAACAAACGAAAAAGGAAACGGCTTTAGGCAATATAAATTATGAGGAAGGGAAAATGACTCATCACTCACCAAAGTTGAAGGCAGCGACAGGAGAAGAACATATATCACGAACACAAGAATTCACAATATTTCAGTATTAAACCTTATTCATGTTAAAGAGAATGAGTCGTGTGGCTCGGGAGGTGTGCACATGCCGAAATTTCCTACATGACTGGCGTGTAGGAAACTTTGGCGTGTGCACACTTCCTGAGCCACGTGACTCATTCTCTTTAGCATGAATAAGGTTTAATACCAAAATATTGTGTATTCTTGTGTTCATGATATATGTTCTTCTCCTGTCGCTGCCTTAAACTTTGGTGAGTGATGAGTCATTTTCCCTTGTAATTTATATCACTTTATATTTTTTATAATACAAGATTACACGTGGTTTTTGTTCATGTCCTGGTCAATTTTGTCATCATTGTGTGCAGTACTGGGAAGTATGACACACTTGTTCTTGTAAGACTGGAGATTTTCTCGGCGTTGTAAATGAATAAAATTTTCTCGGGTAACTAGCAGAGTTAGTCCATCGTTTGACCACGACGTTTCGGCGGTCACAATCTCTGCCGCCATTGTCAAGTGACTTGTCATGTCACTTGACAATGGCGGCAGAGATTGTGACCGCCGAAACGTCGTGGTCAAACGATGGACTAACTCTGCTAGTTACCCGAGAAAATTTTATTCACACTTGTTCTTGTTAGCTGGAATTTAGTTGCAATTTCTTTTTTGTTTTTCTTCAGCATGCCCACAAGTGTTTTACCTCTGGTGAGAACATATTTGGCTTAAGTGTAAATAGTATGTCAATTATTAGTGGTCAGGTTACAGTTGGAACCTTCATATGCCCCAATTAGCCTTCAGATTATGTCAGTGGTTAAATTAGAATCTTCATAAGGTCCTGAGTTTGATTGCCACAATAAATTTCAAGCTTCAAGGTATAGGTATAGTAGGTTTGCAAATCAACAACTGCAATTATTTTAAATCCAGGATTGTTTAGTTTCTATTGAATAAGCGAACACCATCCATGAAAGGGCTTTAATTTCTCATTGATCATGAGTTGGTCATTGGGCATATAAACTTTTTTTGCAGTTTTCATTTAAAGAATCAGAAAATTCCTCGATTACAGCTAACTTATAAGTTTTCCTGTATGTGTCCCTCCTGTATTTGTCATTGAAACTGATGGCAGTGCACCATAGCCCACTACATATGATGGCAGCATGTTACAGAAAAGAAATTTTAATTGATATACAGCAACTGTCGAGTCAAGTGCCGCCATTTCTGTATATTTTATTTAAAGTGTTGTAGTTAGATTTTATTTTTGAATATCTTCTGTGGTTGCAGAGTAGCTGCTAATTGATCTCCAGCAACCGTCGAGTCAAGTGCCGCCAGTTCTGTATATTTTATTTAAAGTGTAGTAGTTAGATTTTATCTTTGAATATCTTCTATCGTCACAGAGCAACAGCTAGTAGGTCTCCAGAAACATTAGTGACTAGTGCCGCCATCTGTTTACTTAATTTAAAGTGGTGATAGCTTTTGCTTTATTTGCGTTAATTGAATTGCAGCAGAGTGCTCTAATTGTGATCGCCTTTAATTATTTTTCTTTTTCTATAGGAAAGTATATAGAGCTTATTCGTCTTTTATTTAGTACAGTCGTTGGTTAACACTGTTTATCAGTACATCCAATTAACTACTTAGTGCAGTATCTGTCATCTGGTTCAAATTTATTCCTCAGTTAGGTTTTATTTAGGTTGTGCCTAGCAGTTGTTAGTAAGTTGTGAACAGTTTATTTGGATCACTCAGTTAGTTCATCTTTCATCCTCTCCATAGTTTTTGTTTTCAAAGTAATATGTGTAGGGACTGTGATTGCTGTGTGCAGATGCGGGCTGAGGTGGCTGATCTTCACGCTCAGCTTGCAACTTTGCTAACGAAAATTACAAGGCTGGAATCTGCCATAGGTGACTGCAGCAGATGTGGAAGGGGTGACCCTGATGAAGCTAGTGTTCTCACATGTTATCCTCTACCAAATATCGTACCTGCAGTCCAGGCTGAGACTTCGGAGTATGTGCAGCAGCCACCTGACGGTATCTGGCATGTGGTTTCCGGATGTTGACGCCGCATGCGGGGACAGTCGTTAAAGTCTGAATCCCCGGAGGGCAAGCTTGTATCACTGTCCAATAAGTTTGATGTGTTGTCTGGGTCTGATTCACTTCCACAATCGTCATTCTGCAAGTTGCCAGTTCCTTCGCCCACTAGGTCTGAACGACCACAGAAGGAGATTCTGGTGATAGGTAGCTCGAACGTTGGGCATTTCATTGAGCCCCTTAAGTACATGGCGAATAGGTCGGGGATGAAGTCCAATGTCCATTCATTGTGCATTCCAGGAGGTTTGATCCAAGATGTGGAACAGGCCATTCCGGATGCCATTGAATAATGAAATAAATATCAATATGGTCTGTGAAATCCTATGGATTAGACTAAAAGTAGCTAGGACAAAACTTGTAATAGGGTCTTCTATCGTCCACCAGATGCAGATGTAGCTGTTGATGAGGACTTAAGAGGTAATGTAAGTAATATAGCTCGTCAATTTCCGCATCATGGAATAATACTAGGAGGTGACTTCTTTCCGTATATTGTCTGGACTAATTACGCCCACATTTCTGGTGGCAGGGATAAAATATCATGTGAGATTATTCTTGTCCTTTTCCCAGTTCTCAATCTTGAGCAGCTCGTCACTGAACCAACGTGGTGCCATAACAATAACAAAAACATTTTAGATATTCTCATTACAAATAGGCCTGAATTATTCATGGACATTTCTACCACGATGGGAATAAGTGATCATAAAGCTGTAATTGCTACGGTAAAATTAACAGCTGTGCGAATAAAAAAAAGGTCTTTTACTGGTTCGAAAAGACCACAAAGGAGAGTTTAAGAACGTTTTTGAGGGATAATTACATTACCTTTATGGAAGGTGTAAGGACAAAGGCCGATACCGGGGCTGTAGTATACCCTTAGTGCCTCAACTAACACTTGATGCTGACCCAAAGTTCTGTAGAAAATTTATTAAATAATTTTGATTTGACCATGTAGTCAGATAACTCAACCTAAGTGCTTGAGGTCGCCACAATATTTGTTAAACCACAAATAGAGAAAATGTTGCAAGATAACTACGAAATGATAAAAGTTCACTTTCCGAAAATTCCCAGTTTTATTTCCAAAGTCACAAAATTTCAAATATGCACTTTACAGTTGAGTTGGCAAATCGAACACACTTTACCAAAAGTTTGCAAGTTGTGGAGAGATATTTAAACCGACCGAACCCCAGATGAAAATTTACAGGTTCATGTTACTAGTTAAGTTGCTATATAACCCGACAACATTCAACATGGTCGAATTAGCCAGAATGGCAAGTTACAACCAACCGACTAATCGAGATGACATACTGGAACAGACGACAGACAAGAACAGACATACTATATTTTGCTAAGTACCCATTTTACACATCACTGATAAAGTCATGCGCGGAGTTGCTCGATCACTTTCCGGCGTAAGAATGAGACAACGTGTGCTTGCCGCACGAACTATTATAGCCCTGCGCGCACCTATGACCTTGACAAATCTTTCTTTAATTAATATCTTCAAAAGTATATGATAGTTTAATTTGAGATTTTTACAGGGACTTTCTATCATCCTGTTCTATCTATGATTTAATTTATCATTCCAAAAGGTTTCTATCTTCTTAAAACTAAATTCATCACGTGACCAATCTTGGTGGACTTTGTGAACTTTCCCGAACTTCTACCCGACAATCAGCAATAATCCATTTTCAAAAACTTGATTACCGGACAAATGCTTAAACTTTTTCTGGAAACCCATATATGTACGAAATCGTCTTAATTAGGGCTATCTGCTGATGTAATTTTTAAATTAATATCTCTTTTAATAAAAAGCTTATTTTTTCTCTTAATTAAAATTGCTAATTAAACTTTACCAAATTATTTAATTTTATTGCCAAAATATCGGGGACAGTGATGACTACAGCTGGTGATAAAAGTTTGGTTATAGCTTTACGCGATTTAAAGATATTACAATCTTAGAATTTCTACTTTTACGATCGCGTGCTTCAAAACATGAACAAACCTAAATATCTCTTAAGCTAAACGTTTCCCGATATGATAAATACACTTTAAAATAATTTTTATGGCGAATTGTTACTGTGAGCAAGATTACAGGGAAATTCCTGCTCTTACTCGAAATTTCTAAGTCCCGCCTAAGCAAAACTAGAATTTGCCAAATTTCTAAGTTGCTTACAAAGGAAGAGGCTCGTTGAAGAGATGTGGCTTTGATTCATGAATATAGTCAGGGAAGGTATGGACTTAGATATACCAAAAAGGATAATGGGGGATGGGAATGATCCCCCGTGGTATATACGTGAAGTTAAAGGGTTACTTAAAAAGCAAAGGAAGATACATGCACGCTCAAGAAGGACGATGTATAGGAGTGATTTAGAAAAAGTTAGCTGTTACAAGAGGACATGTCAAGTATGCGATGCGCAAGGCCTTTAATGACTTTTGTTGCAACTGACTTTCCAAGAGCCTCATCGAAAATCCAAAGAAATTTTGTAAAAAAAGTAAGTGGTTGTGACAATATGCCAGTTCTACTACAAGACGGTCGGGAAGTTGATGACAGCTGCAACAAGGCTACTGTATTTAACATCGAATGTAAAAAATTTTCACTGACGAAAACATGGAAAACATTCCCGTTTTTCCATGGCGTGTAGAATTTGAGATGGATCTAGTACAAATTGATAGTGTAGGTATCATAAAGCAATTAAAGCTACTGAAGGGGGGGAAAGCGCCGGGTCCTGATGGTATACCAGTAATAGTATTTTCGGAATACACAGAAGAAATAGAAACATTTCTGTCAGATATATTTCGTAAATCTTTAGAAGAAAGAAAAGTACCATCTGACTGGAAAATAGTGCAGGTGATTCCTGTTTTCAAGAAAGGAGATTGGAGAGATCCTAGGATCGACCCATATCTCTAACTTCTGTTTGCAGTAGAATTCTGAAGCATGTCATATGCTCTAACTTTATGAAGTTTCTAGATGAAAACGAGTTACTTATAGCAAACCAACACGGATTTCGGAAGAACCGATCATGTGAAATGCAACTGGATCTATTTTCGCATGAGATAATGAAGGTAATTGATGCAGGATCACAAGTTGATGCTATTTTCTTGGATTTTCAGAAAGCTTATGACTCTGTACCACACAACCAACTTTTAGCGAAGATTCGAGCGTACGGTATATTTGATCATGTTTGCGAGTGGATACGCGATTTTTTAACTGGTCAGTCACTGTATGTAGTTGTTGACGGGGAAGCCTCTTCTAAGCTAGATGTTACTTCGAGTGTTCCTCAAGGAAGTGTAATAGGACCACTTCATTTCTTAATTTTTATAAACGAACTCTGTGACAATGTTAATTGCAGGATGCAATTTTTGCTGATGTTGCAATTATTTATAGGGAAGTGAGGTGCTCTGACGTTTGCTTAGAAATTCAGTGCGATCTTGATGTTATTTTGGAATGGTACCATAAATGGCAGCTTACACTTAACCGTGAAAAGTGCAAGGCAATTCAAATAAGTAATAAAAAGACCCCATTTGCTCATGAGTACAAAGTTAACAATTCAGTTGTTGACACGGTAGATTCCCTGAAGTATCTAGCGTAACAGTACAAAGCAAAATGAAATGGGACTTGCACATAACTTCCGTTGCAGGCAAAGCTGATTCTAAACTACGATTTATATGTTGTATTTTGAGAAGTTGTAATGCTCATACAAAGGAAATAGTGTACAAAACACTAGGGCATCCACATTTAGAATAATATTGTGGAAATTGGGATCCATTTCGCAAGGGATTGATTGACACATTAGAGAAAGTACAGAGGAGAGCTGCTTGATTCATGACTGCTAGTTCCAGTCCTTACGTAAGTATCACAGAGATGATATGCAGGTTGGGCTGGGATTGTTTCGTGGATAGACGTCGTTGTTTTAGTTTAATTTGTTAAATACACTTATGTATTCCTTCTTTCCTCATTCTGTTTGGGATTGGAATGCACTGAATTAGGATTGGTGCTTAGCACCCTCTGCCACCCACAGTATTTGTGATTTGCAGAGTGTAGATGTAGAACTTCAGTGCCAGTGCCATCCTTCACCCTTGCTGCTTCAAGATGGATTTTGGAATTTTTTTGCAACCCAATAAGAATAAAATACCTAAGTTGCCAATCCTTCTGCTCTACTGGTGTGGCTCATGCTTGTGATTTTTTTTCTGGGGGTGGGGGTGGGGGAGGGATCATTTGCAGTCCTGTTCCATTGATGTTAAATGTTTGTATACTCTACAAGAGCATCAACCATTTTACTGTTTATAATTTGGTGAAAGCAAAAAGCATGTCAGTTGTATCATCACAGTTTTTGGAAATGGAAAAATGTTTTTCAACGAACTTTTAAAAGTCATTCTCGTGAATTTGCTCTTAATGGCTGGAGACTTTTTAGTTCATCAAAAGCATTCCCACTAGCTATCCCCAGCAGTAACATAGACTTTATAGATCGATTTGAAGTCGCTTATGTTAGACATAGAAATTTCATCTAAAGAATTGTCAGCTTGAATGGGATTTTCCTGCATTCATTTCCACAGTGAAAACTTGTTACAAGAATCATTTTTAAGTGTATTCATTATGCCCAGAAAAATTTACTTTAAGAGATAATTTGGTTTGTTGATGTTTTGAAACGCTTGATTAGGAAAGAGAGAATTTAAGATTTGAAATAACTATGGAATGAGTAAAGTCACAGCTGATCTTTCACCACCAGCTATAGCCAGCACTCTCCTGAAAATTTTATAGTAAAATTAACTAGTTTGGCTAAGTTTAATTAGTGTTTTTTATTAAGAGAAAAAATAAAGTTTTTAACTAAAAGGAATACAATTGAGAAATGTATATCAGTAGATAGCATAAATTGAGAGGATCATGGATATATAGTGGTTTTGGTTGAAAGTTTAACTATTAGTGAGATAATTAAAATTTTGAAGATAGATTGTCGCTAATTGTTGTTGGAGCCCATTAAATTCTGTCATGCCGGTGGCGTAAGAGACTTCAAGATTAATCTTATGGAAACCCATTTGAATGTTGGATTAAGATAGATAGAAGAGGATCATAGGAAGCCCTTGTAGTAATTGCAAGTTAAACCATTTAGTATATTGGGAGATATTAATTACCAAAAAAAGTTACTGACATGATAGGAATTTGAATGCTTAAAAAAAAAACCTGCAGCCATCTTTAATTTCCTCCGTCTCTCAGTGATTTTCATTGAAGTAAGTTTGTGTCGTTATGAAGGCCACTCTTTCTCTCGAAATCAAACAGTTATCTTTGCGTCAGTTGTGGAGTGAACTACTATTCGTGGTAGTCGCTATGGCATGTAGTAACATGCTGTAGTCGTATCCTCACTAATGTTAGGGGGCTTAGTAAGTTTGTCTTCTCGTATGAATGTGCTTAGCCTGTCAATCTTCAAAGGAACTGTTGTCTGATGTCTTATCCACAGTTCTGATAACGACAATGTATGAGTGAACTTTTAAGAATATAAGCATTGTGTGATTTAAAAAGTGTCAAGAGAACTTATTTAATCCTACCCTTCATGTTTGGGGTTATAATACAAGCCTTCAGTGAATATTAAGGCACCAGAACATTTATGTTCACAGTTTAGGCAAAGTGTTACTAACCCCCAGCGTACCTTTTGGCCTAACAGACTTCTCTTTCAAGTTTGAAGGATGTGATAATTTACTCATCATCTGTGATCTTGCTATCTTTAAAACAAACCATTATTGATCTCTCCCCTTTCCTTGGTAACTGTAGAGGGATCTAGATATGATATCTACCTGGGTAGGTCAACGTGGAATGAAGACAAATGCTAAGAAGAGACAACTGATTAGATACACAAATAAAAATCATTATGTTTTCTTTTGTGATTGTTCAGAGAAGGAGTTTCTTGTTGAAGACCTGAAGTATATATATATATATATATATATATATATATATATATATATATATAAAATTAAGGAAGGGTAGGGAAATATGACCCAACACTTACCACAGATGAAGGCGGCTGGGACAACGAACAAAAAACAAACACAAGAGAAGCGCAATATTTCGGCCTACAACAGCCTTAAACATGCAGAAAGTGAAGCACCAGGCGCCATCACATGTGTACACATAGACGGCCGACTGGTGAATATATATATATATATGTCTTAGCATAACAACTGAAAATCAATTCAATTGGGCAATAAACATTGTGCAGATGGGAGGGTCAGATTTAAGAAGCTTTCATTTTATGGATAGAATAATGGAATTGTACTAGTTTACAAAACTTTGGTCAGATCATTGCTTGAATATGGTAATGTAGTATGGGATCCACATTTTGCATATCAAATATAGGATAGGGTGCAAAAAAGAGCTGCTAGATTTGTTTCTGGAAATTACTGCACGATGCAATAAGTAACAGATATGATAAGAGAGCTGGAATGGGATTAATTGGAAAACAGGTGGAGGGTGTAGGGGTTCATGGGAGTATACGAGTTTTACATTGGTGATGAGGCACGGAAAGATATTTGTGTAAGAATTAAAAGTAATGCATGGAAGGGAAAAGATGACGATGACCACAAGCTGGCACTCGATTTCAGGCACAAGGGTGTAGGAAGATTCTCTTTTTTGGGTGATGGTGTCAGGGATTGGAATAAGTTACCAAGAGAAATGAATAATTTGCCAAAGGCGTTGAAGAAGTTAAATCTAAAATTTGCAGAGGGCAAATGTAGGTAGGTGCAAGAAAGAGGGGATATGGGTGTGTACGGAAATTACAACTGGAGCATGCGCTCCATCACAATTTAATTAAATATTAGGAAAATGAGGGAATTGGGTTACAAAACCTTGGTCAGACCAATGGTTAATTTAATTACAATGGAGTTCAGGCTCCAGTGCACACCCATTTTTCCCGTTTTCCTACTCCTGCCTACTTCCACCCTCCACAAATGTTGATTTTAAATTCTTTCAACATTTTTAGTAAATTATTCATAAATTCCTTTGGTAATGTCCATATTCCAATCCCTATGGAAGAGAATTTCCCCACAGCCTTATCCTTGCTTGGACACACAAGCAGAAGTGAAAATACACAAATTTAAAATTCATCCTGAGGATATCATGAAGGAACTAAGAAATCTAAAAAATTGATGATGTCACTACAGGATAGCAAAATATGGGATTGCATCCTACTGTCAGGGGTGAAGCGGGATACTGGGGTTGGGTATCGGCTTCATCACCTGAACTCGAAGTCTTCCAAAAGTCATCAAAGTTCTGAAAAGTTCTGTTACCGTGTTAAACCATGTAGAATGCTAACTGTTAAAAGACCACAGTCGCCACTTACAGCTTTAACCTCCTGTAAGAAAGGTGCTATTGTAGAAATGAAAGTCAAAAGTTGAATAACTGAATTATATTCTTGAAATTTTCACATTAATTATCAAAGTTCACAGTTAGCAAAGGCAATCGGATATAAATCGTTCACCGAAAATCACAGATTATGAAACAGAGCAAAACACGCACTACCCCAGAATGAATGAAAGTTAGAAAGTCACATGTCGAGAACTGTTAGTCTGAATGTAGACTGTGCCAAACTTTGAAAATGGCGCTGGTTAGGCATGGTCCCTGGCGGCCATACTTCCCCCACCTAAGCTACTTCGAAGCTCATCCCAATGCTACCGCACTCGCACGGCGCGTGCGTACTCCTGCACGTCTGATGAATTACTGGATATCACCGGCTTATGCTTCCGCGCTCTATCTCGCTTATATAGGCGTCTCTCACGTGACGCTGCACTCCGGATGAGCGCCTCCGCACTCTCAAATATTCCCTTACGTTTAATTTTATAACTTCTCAACCAAGTGTTCGATTTAAAATCTGGAACGGAAAAAGTTATAAGAGTTTACAGGTGTAGTGTGGTGTGGAAAAATTTTGAACCTATCTTTAACTTTAATTTTATGTCTGACGTCATGACGAAATTTGAAATTCTTCCGGTATTGTGACATAGCCCAGGATTTTTGAAAATTTTAATCGGCGTGAGTTACAAATATGAAACTATGCTCAAAATGTTGGCCCCGATTTTAGCCTCTCAAAAATGTAAACTTTACTTAAATCGGTTAGGAATTGATTAAGTTATTGCTATAAACAGATTTTCTCTCACGCGCCATGTTTATTATTCATGTATTTTTATGTGTAGCTCTGAAGGTATATTGATTATTAAGCCGGGAAAATTACTAATGTGTAGCCTGTATTAAACTGCGTATTTTAAAAGTTATCCCCTCTTCGTAGGTGCGATATCTTAGACACCATAAATTTGTTCTGTTTATTCCACGTGTTTTATTACAGAGTGGTTTAGAAAATTCACTAACATCAGTTCTACTGCTTTAAATGACATGAAATTAATGTGTATGAAGCTAGAAGAATGGATCTTTACGAAAAACTACTTTTTAAACTGGAATCTAAGTAGGCTTTTGAATGAGAAAATATTAAAGTTGAGTGATCTATTTTGTGTGTTCAGATAACATTTAAAAATACTTAACCAGTTGGAAACTATCAGATTTAGATGAATTTAATTTTCTTTAGGACTGTTTTAATTTATTAGCTACTTTATGTGGTGTGACAGTGTTCAAAATCACTGTAAAAGCATATTATGTGTACGGTGCCTCTGGCAAGTTACTTCGAAATTGGATTAACAGACAGAAGGTTAGTAAAATGTCTTTTAATGTTTATAGAAAATTAATTTCGTGTATTTACGAGCTTCTACATGTTATTAGTGCTTTTAAAATGGTTTAACTTTATTGGAATTAATTCTGAAAGGCTCGATAATTTCGGCTATTTTACCGGCTTTCTGTTTGTGGTGATATTTCATATTTTCCAGATTAAAACTACTTGGAACCTATTAAAACTGAAAGAGAAGATTATTTACTGCATTTTTAATTACTTTTTAAATCCTGAAATTATTTTAAAGGCCTAAAATCGTTTATGTAAATTGCTTATGCAAAGGTGTTTACAAACTTTCCAAACTGCTTCAAATCTCACTGAAACTACATATTACTGTGAAGTTATTGTTAATGTAGGTCTAGGCCTGGCTTTTATTAGCTCTTTACAATCTTTACTGTATAAAAACCTCTTCAGAAATACCAAATCTGGTATATGCCAAAATTTAGGGTTAGATTTGACTTATATTGAAATTATTTATTTATCTCTGGAATAATGCTTAGTAATCATGATAAAAAGTTTGTTTAGGCACTCTATTTACTATTATTTAACATTTACTTCTTTTAAATCAGTCCAGAATATCTCCCTAACCAATGTTAGGATCTGGTATTGAAAGTTTACTTTTATATGGGATAACCTATTTCCTGCTGGAATATCATTGATTTATTGCAATTTTTGGTTTATTTATGTTGGCTATGTGCTGTTTGTTTACTTTACTGTACTTGAAGAGTTGTTAACTCGATTTTAACTGTGGTATCGTGTACTGAAGTTAACCTCAAACTTGGCCAGATTTTAACTAAATCTCGAAAATAGAGCAAGGGATACCTTACACTACCTACAAATATTGCTTTGACTGATCCTGAGAATTGGATATATGTTATGCTAGTACCCGTTCAAAAATGAGGGGCAACAAAATTGGCTGAAAATTATAGACCAATTATTTTGACATCAGTGGTAGGAAAATTGGTGGAGAGATTAATATGCAATTACATTAGAAATGTCTATGGGTAAGAAAGCTAGTTTACAGTATGGCTTTACTCAAGAATATTTATGTGAATCTTACTTAACAGACTACATGAAAGATGCTTTGGAAGAATTGGACAATCTTACATCTTATATATATATATATATATATATATAAATAGACGTGTGTTTTCCTATACTTCACTACCTAGCACAGATCACTGGTGTTTGTGTTGTGTGGAAGTAGCATGGAGTTTCTTGTCATGCACAACATTGACTGAATGCCAATACCTGAGGGGATGTTGGTGATATGATGAATAAAGTTGGTCAATGCAGGACGTTTTCATATTTCGACCAAAAATTTGTGTATCCTTATACTTCTCTTTCCTGTCACAAATACATAGGATAGACCATTGATGTTTGTGTGTGGTAGTAGCAGTAAATCTCCCATCATGCACTCTGGTTGTTAAATGTCGGTAGCTGTGGGGGTATGGCAGATATGGGGGTTGAAAGTGGTAAACGTGCGCCACTTTCATTTTTCTGCCAAAGACGTATGTGTCTTGGCGTATCACTTTCCAGACTTAACTATCTAGCGCAGATCACTGGCGTTTGTGTGTGGTAGTAACACAGAGTCACCTTTCGATCACAACGTTGGCCGTATTTCAGTGAGTGTGGGAGATATGGTTGTTGAAAGTGGCCGATCAAGGATATATTCGTATTTCGACGAAAGACATGTGTGTCCATAAATTTTACTTTGCTGCCTGAACTACATAGTGCAGATGACTGGCATTTGTGTGTGGTAATAGCATCGAGTCTCCCATCGTGCACTATGGTTTTTAGATGTCGGTAGCTGTCAATCCAAATTCTTCACAAATATGAATGAAGTCGTGGGTACCAGCTAGTATATATATAAAAATAGACGTGTGTCCCCTATATTTCACTTTTCAGCCACCACTACCTAGCATAGATCACTAATGTTTGTGTGTGGAAGTAGCATGGAGTTTCCTGTCATGCACAGCATTGGCCAAATGCCGATACCTGTGGGGATGTGGGAGATATGATGGTTAAAAATTGTTGATGCAGGGAATTTTCATATTTCGACCAAAGATTTGTGTATCCTTATACTTCTCTTTCCTGCCACAACTACATAGAATAGACCATTGATGTTTGTGTGTGGTAATAACATCAAATCTTCCATTGTGCACTATGGTGTTTAGATATCAGTAGCTATGGAAGTGTGGGTCATATGGTGGTTGAAAGTGGTTGACCTGCACCACTTTCATATTTGTACCAAAGACATGTGTGTCATGGTGTATCACTTTTCAGCCAAAACTATCTAGCGCAGATAACTGGTGTTTGTGTTTGGTAGTAGCACAGACTCACCCATTGATCACAATGTTGGCCCGATTTCGGTAATTATGCGAGTGTGGGAGATATGGTGGTTGAAAGAGGCCAATTAAGGAAATTTCGTATTTCGATCAAAGACGTGTGTCTCCGTATAAGTCTCTTTGCTGCTACAACTACATACCATATACCATTGGTGTTTGTGTGTGGTAGTGGTATCGTGTCTCCTATCATGTACTATGGTGGTTAGATGTTGGTAGCTATGGGGGTGTGGGAGATATGGTGGTTGAATTACTACCAAAATCGTATGTGTCCCGGTGTGTCACTTTTCAACCAAAACTATCTAGCGCAGATCACTAGTGTTTGTGTGTAGTAGTAGCACAGAGTCACCCGTCGATCACAACATTTCCTGAATTTCGGTAACTATGGGAGTGTTGGAGATATGGTGGTTGAAAGTGGCCGATCAAGGATATTTTCATATTTCAACCAAAGACATGTGTGTCCATATATGTCACTTTGCTGCCACAACTACATAGTGCAGATGACTGGCATTTGTGTGTGGTAATAGCATCGAGTCTCCCATCGTGCACTATGGTTTTTAGATGTCGGTAGCTGTCCATGGGCGCCGGGAGGGGGGTGCAAGGGGGTGCACTTGCACCCCCCTCACATCCCGGGTCGCCGTCTGGGCAGTAGTAGAGCTAAAAAAATAAAGGTCGCCCAGCCCGGTAATTTTTGGGCTGATAGGGGGGGGGGGGCACCAATGCAGACCTGGTGCACCCCCCTACATCCCGGATCGCCGTCTGGGCAGTAGTAGAGTTAAAAAAAAAGGTCGCCCAGCCCGGAAATTTTTGGTCCGATAGGGGGGGGGGCACCAATGCAGCCCTGGTGCACCCCCCTAGAAGCAATCCTGCCGGCGCCCATGTAGCTGTCAATCCAAATTCTTCACAAATATGAACGAAGTCGTGGGTACCAGCTAGTATATATATAAAAATAGACGTGTGTCCCCTATATTTCACTTTTCAGCCACCACTACCTAGCATAGATCACTAATGTTTGTGTGTGGAAGTAGCATGGAGTTTCCTGTAATGCACAGCATTGGCCAAATGCCGATACCTGTGGGGATGTGGGAGATATGATGGTTAAAAATTGTTGATGCAGGGAATTTTCATATTTCGACCAAAGATTTGTGTATCCTTATACTTCTCTTTCCTGCCACAACTACATAGAATAGACCATTGATGTTTGTGTGTGGTAATAACATCAAATCTTCCATTATGCACTATGGTGTTTAGATATCAGTAGCTATGGAAGTGTGGGATATATGGTGGTTGAAAGTGGTTGACCTGCACCACTTTCATATTTGTACCAAAGACATGTGTGTCATGGTGTATCACTTTTCAGCCAAAACTATCTAGCGCAGATAACTGGTGTTTGTGTTTGGTAGCAGCACAGAGTAACCCGTTGATCACAATGTTGGCCCAATTTCGGTAATTATGCGAGTGTGGGAGATATGGTGGTTGAAAGAGGCCAATTAAGGATATTTTCGTATTTCGATCAAAGACGTGTGTCTCCGTATAAGTCACTTTGCTGCTACAACTACATACCATATACCATTGGTGTTTGTGTGTGGTAGTGGTATCGTGTCTCCTATCATGTACTATGGTGGTTAGATGTTGGTAGCTATGGGGGTGTGGGAGATATGGTGGTTGAATTTCTACCAAAATCGTATGTGTCCCGGTGTGTCACTTTTCAACCAAAACTATCTAGCGCAGGTCACTAGTGTTTGTGTGTAGTAGTAGCACAGAGTCATCCGTTGGTCACAACATTTCCTGAATTTCGGTAACTGTGGGAGTGTGGGAGATATGGTGGTTGAAAGTGGCCGATCAAGGATATTTTCATATTTCAACCAAAGACATGTGTGTCCATATATGTCACTTTGCTGCCACAACTACATAGCGCAGATGACTGGTGTTTGCGTGTGGTAATAGCATTGATTCTCCCATCATGCACTATGGTGGTTAGATGTCTGTAGCTGTCAATCCAATTTTTTTACAATCACCATCGAAGTCGTGGGCACCAACTAGTCTATTATTAGATCTTTCCTGGGCATGTGCCAGAGCAAAAGGTAAGAATCATTGCATTAAATCGGTGCATGAAAAAGTAAATTGTTGGAAACTGGATTTCTTTTATGGCGGAAAACAAAGCTTGTGGGTAAGAAATGCAGTAACTATGTTGGTGGAATTGACTATGGGAATTTTCATTGAGTATTGGTTTTGGACTGTTGATAAAAATTAATTCATTAAAAATGAATGATTGTTTATGGTTTATTATCAACATGGTATAGCAAAATGGAAAGAAGATAAATGTAAAGAATAGTAAGCTTATTAGGAACACAGATAAAAAAACTAAAATTGATTTTTGTGAATATAGGGCGGGGAATAATATAATTTTAAATGTCTTGTAATTTCATTTGACAGTAAGCACAAGTGGGCAGGATATATTTGGTAGAGGGCAGGAAGAGGTTACAAAACTAAGTTTGAGCCACTGTTTGTAGTATGGGACTCACATTCTGGGTATCAATTAAAGAATTTTTACAAGGTACAAATGAATGCAGCTATGATTATCTATGGAAATTACTGGACAAATCAATCACATATGTAGATGGGAAGTGGAATTTAATACTCAAAGTACATAAGATAATTTAAAAAAAATAAAAATAAGATGACTAGGGGAATTGCTGCTGGAGCATGTGCTCCATTGCAATTAAATTAATAATAATAATAATAATCAGTCACTGATATGATAAAGGAGCTGGAATGGGATTCTTTGGAAGACAGGTGGAGGGTGAAGAGTGTGCTGGGGACCAGGGCCGCATTTAAGAATAGACTTCCTAGGCTGTAGCCTAGAGGCCCATACCACAGGCAGAGTGGGCTACACTACAGGCAGAGGGGGCCTCATCACAGTCAGAGGAATCTCCCCATGACTGGCTGGAGGGAACGCTGCTTAGGCCAGTAGTATAGCTAAAAAAGGTTGTCTATAAATTTTTACGCCACCGAGGCCCGCATCACACGTATAGCCTAGGGGCCCACAAAGTCTAAATGCGGCCCTGCTGGGGGCCATTGTCATATAACTTAAAGTTTGTTAATAAATTGTCAAAATTAATTTAAAAGGTTGCGAGCTAACCTTAATCCAACTGCAAAGTAAAATTAAAATCATTTTCTTGCAATTTTCGAGTAATAAGTGCAAGTAAATGATGAAATTCGATTCATTCATGTTCAGAGGTGCATTATGTTATAAGGATTAAAATGAGGTATGACACTTTGTGGATAGAAATTAGTACAGAAGAGAAATTTTATATTGAAGTTGAAATTTAAGCATGGTCTTAGATGTCAAAGAAAGCAGGTAAATAATTTCTAAACTCTCAATATTCAAGCTACAGAAAAGATTTATATCTTAAAAGATGCACTGAATTTTAAAGTGTGCAAAATTTTTAAATCTGTAGGTAAAAGTTAAGTAATGTTTTGGCAAGATTTTGGGAGGAGAATTTTAGTTTTCTAGCAGCATAATTTTGCTAGATACAGAAGGGGGAGTATATTTAAAACAAAGCAGAATTTTTTCTGATTATAATGAGCAAGGTTTTGTAAAAATCCATGCAGTACTTTGGGCAGAATAGGAAAAAGTAAATTAACAGAAGTATAGACAAATGGCATTATCTGGTTGAAGGATTCCATAGAAATTTTATGGTTGCCACTTTAATAATTTTTTACAGCTAAACTACTACAGCTAGAGAAATTTTCATACAGATTTTAACGTTTACCCCCCACAAAAATTTCAGGTGGATCAGAGGAAAAATAAGGTTAAGCGATAAAAAAATCCATGGAGATGTGAAATTCTGTTGACACACTGTAAATAGACCCCTGGAAATCATGGTGGGAGCAGCTGCTTGAAGGCACATGTGGGGTGAGGTTGTGGCTGGTCACTGCCCATTTGGCTTGATCAGTGTAGTAGGACCTGGAAATGTTTTGTGCCCTTGAGGCTAGCCCATCAGCCATGTTGGATTGACCATAAAAGATCATGGGACATTTGACCATAACAGATCATGGGACATTAATTCACTCCAATGTAATTAAACTTTTATTCAGTTAGGGGGTACTCCAAAGTTGCTTGCAGCTTGTATCAAGGTATATTCTTGCAGTTGTTTATTTTGGAAAAGAAGTATGAAGCCTTAAATTTTGTTACCTTATCTTGTAATAATTTTGGAAGAATATATGGTTTGAACATTTCATCCAAGGCTATGGTGAATGTTATTTGAAACCTATCTTCAGCTACTGAGGTTATCAGTATGTTGATGACTATGCTTAGGCCACACTAACGGTCAAAGTTCAGTGTAACTATTATGCGAAACCCCCAACCACAGCTTTACATCTGACAGTATGTAGGCTATATGGCATTAATTAGTGATGAGGCGTGGAAAGATATAGGCAGAAGAACTGAGAGTACTGGATGAGATATTATAGCCCATCCCTTTTTAAATTAAACCAAATTCTGTATATCTTCTGGTTGTTCCACTAGTCTCCCTAATCATTTCTTCTTGATCTGAAATTTTTCTATCCCTGAAACAAAATTGCCAATACTAAGGGAGGGCCTCATTTATTCCTTTTCTCACTCTCCAAATAAAGCCATTTTTTACACTCACTGCAAAGCTCCCCTTGTTTCAAGACCCTTCAAAAATTGCTACACTTAACAGACATTATTTTAACCCACTAAATCAAGCAATGCAATAGAACATAAGATTGATTCACAAGGTAGCAGAAGTCAAATTTAAATAAAATCATCCATCATTAAGTCTAAGAAAAAGATACTGTGTGTATTTTAAATTCAACTGGTGGTGTAGTAAACTAGAATTTATGGTGCACTTGACAGATTTTTTCATCTTTTTATTTAATACTATATTTAAAATTTGTTCCTCAGTCTTAATCATTAAATTGACCATTGGAGATGGGTGAAACGATTAGGGAGTTGTGTGAAAGGATCAGGGTTCTTGAGGCTCTTCCTGCGGAGGCTCAGCCTCTGCTGGCATGCCAAAGTACTGCTGGC
This sequence comes from Vandiemenella viatica, assembly GCA_031002005.1. Lineage (NCBI taxonomy): Eukaryota > Metazoa > Arthropoda > Insecta > Orthoptera > Morabidae > Vandiemenella > Vandiemenella viatica. Next base: position 202,185,534 of record CM061919.1, on the reverse strand, counting down.
ATGGCCTGTGGTGGCATCGACTGTGGAGGTTAAGCACGTGGGGGCTCAGCCTCTGGAGGCTCAACCTGTGGAATTCCAGCCTATTGAGGCTCAGACTGCACAGTTTCACTCTGTGGGTGCTGAGCTTGTCGAGGCTCAAGCTGTAGAGGCAGAAAGTAGAGATAGTGGGTTGGAGGAAGTTGAGAAGGATGGGTGGGAGCTGGTAACAGGTCATAGGAGAAACATGGTTAACAGGATGAACAAGCCAGACACTTCAGCAATTGTGGGAAAAAATAGGTTTGACCTGTTGCCAGAGTTAGGCGGAGAAGAGTCTCGTGTAGATGTAGGAGTAGGTAAGGTGCAGCAGACCTTTAGGAATAAGGGTGTGCAGGGCAAGAATAGGAAAAAAAAAGGTTCTGCTGCTAGGTAGTAGCCATGGCAGATGTGTAGGCCCTCTTCTGCAGGATCAGTTAGGTACAGGATACCAGGTCACAAGATTTTTCAAACCTAGAGCAACATTAGTTCAGGTAATAGAGGATATAGGTTCACATTGTAGGAGTTTCACTGAGGACAATAGAGTAGTGATAGTGGGAGGGGCGGGGAATAGTATTGATAGAAACGCGAGTTATCAGCATTCCAGGGTGATGCTCATGCAGATCCTAAGTCGCCATGTCTTGCCACAATTGAACTATGCTGTAGGGTGGGTTAATGTTGAAACGGAAGTGCTACTTGGGAAAGGCATTAGTTCTGTGTTGGGGGTTGTGCCTGTGAACACCAATGGTAGGCGGGGTTTCACTAGGCATGGCCTACACCTAAATAGAAGGGGGAAAGGAGTACTTTCTGAGTTGTTAGCTAAAGCAGTGAGGGAGCCCATTTTCAGTGACGATGGGGTCAGGACTGTGCCTTTTTTTTTAGGTTAGGGGCTGCTGGTGAAGGGACAAAAATAGATTTTCAAAGTGATACTGATTGCAGAATCATGATGGTAAATGTCACAGATGTTAAAGAAATAGATGAAGTGGCTGAAACAATAACTGACTGGGGTAAAACTGGGAAGGAGGAGATAAATTCTGAAAATGTGAAGACAGTAGTAAGGGTATTAATGGTAAACTGTAGAAGTATAATGAACAAAGTAATTGAATTTGCAAACTTAATAGAGATACACGAACTGCAAGTAATAATTGGGGTGGAAAGTTGGCTAAAAGAAGAAGTACTAGACAGTGAAATTTTTCCTGATGGTTACAGAGTGTACCACAGAGATAGAGGAGCAATTGGCGGAGGAGTTTTCATACTAGTTAGCAAAAACTACCACAGTTCACTGGCATTCATAGATCAAGACCAAGAGTTACTTGGGGTAGATTTCTGGGGCAATAAAAAAGAAAAAATCAGAGTGTTGGCTGTTTACTGCAGTGGAAGAATGACAGAAGAAGACGAAGCTCTTGGGGAGAAATTAAATTCATACTCATATATCAGAGGTGAGAATAGAATGATCATCATTGGTGGGGATTTAAATTTACCTGGTGTAAACTGTGAAGGAAATAAGATAAATAACACAAGGGAAATAAGATTTGCTAATATCTTAATAAGGGAAGGAGGATTTACACAAGTGGTTGAGCAAAACACTAGGGGACAAAATATTTTTGATATATTTCTAATTAAGCCCGATGAAAACCTTGTGGAGTGTCAAGTAACTGAAGGAATAAGTGATCTTGAAGCAGTTCTGATAGATATTAGAGGATTCAGTAAACCAGCAGCCAAAATTGAAGTGGGAAATAGATACAATTATAAAAAAGCACAGGTTTCAAATTTGAAGAGATATTTCAGAGAACAATTCAGCAAATGGCAGGTAGGCACAAGTACAGTAGAGTCGAAGTGGGAGAGTTCAAGGAGATAATAGCAATGGGGGAAGAAAAATTTATTCCAATGCAGAAAATAAAGAGAAGTAGAGAACCTATGTGCTATAACAGGGAGGTGAGTAGGTTAAAGAGGTTGGTAAGAAGAGAACATAACAGAGTTAAGAGACAGCAGGGTAGTAGGGAATATTTAAAAGAACTAAACAAGGACTTAATAACAGCAAAGAAAGTGGCTAAAGATGGGTTTATGAAGAGTATTGTCAGTGCAGGAGGACCATTGACTGATGCATCTAGAAATTTCTATGGCTATATCAGGAAACTGAATGGAAGGGAGGGTGTAGAGACACCTATAGATAAGGATGGAGAAGAGGTTACCGAGGATTTAAAAAAGGCAGATATTTTAAGTAACTGGTTCAGTGAAAGCATTAGGGACAATGAATCAGAAACGGGTGGGTCTTATTTGGAGAACGAGCTTAACAACACAATTAGAAATGAAGACAGTAAAAATTTGAAATTCATCCTGAGGAAATCATGAAGGATATAAGAAAGCTGAAAAAACCAAGGGGCTAGTGTAGATAATATTACTACAGATGTCTTAAAAATAGCAGGATGTGACATTGTACCTTATCTTGAAATATTATTTAAATTGTGTCTGGATAGTTGCTGCTTACCACAGGACTGGAAAAGTGCAATAGTAGTACTGGTACATAAAGGAGGGGTGAGAAATAAAGTTGAGAATTACAGGCCAATCAGTTTGACATCAGTGGTAGGTAAATTAATGGAAAGAGTGATATGCAACCACATCAGAAATATATGTGAGGAACGTAAGTGGTTTTCAAGTAGGCAACATGGGTTCAGGCAAGTATATTCATGCAAATCTCAGTTGGTGGGATATATGCAATATATTTCAGATGAAATGGACAAGGGAGGCCAAATTGATAGTGTGGCACTAGATCTGTCAAAGGCGTTTGACAGAGTGAGCCATTAAATGGTAGTAAATAAGGTAGAAACTATTGGAGTGGATAAGAAAGTGATTTGCTGGGTAGAAGAATGTTTAAAGGTAGAAAACAGAAAGTTAGGGTTGGAAATGTAGTATCAAAAGAAGTGGAAGTAAAAATTTGAGTGCCGCAGGGTTGTGTATTGGGACCATTGCTATTCATCATTCTAATGAATAATTTTGTTGATAGTTTATTATCTGAAATTAGATTGTTTGCAGATGACATAACGCTGTATAAAAGAATCAAAATGATAGAGGATTGTAAACAGTTGCAGGGTGATCTGGACAGGATATCTGGTTGGGTTGGTAAACATGGGATAAAGATAAATGCAAAGAAGTGTCAGCTTATTACATACACAATTAAAAAACTAAAGGTTAATTATGAATATAAGGTGGGGAAAGAATTGCTTGCTGAAGACTTGAAATGTAAATATCTTGGCATTTCATTTGATAACAAGCTTAACTGGGCAGGACACATTGGACAGGTGGTAGGAAAAGGTTTCAAAATTCTGCACTTGTTGGAGAGAGTGATGAGGGGATGTATGAGAGAAATGAGAGAGTTGGGTTACAAAACTTTGGTCAGACCATTGCACGAATGTGGTAGTGTAGTATGGGACCCTCATTTTACGTATCAAATACAGGAATTGGAGAGGACGCAAAAAAGGGCTGCTAGATTTGTTTCTGGAAATGATTGCAGAATGCAATCATGGACGGATATGACAAAGGAGCTGAAATAGGATTCATTGCAAGACAGGAGGACGATGAGGAGGGTCGTGGGAGTGTACAGAGCTTATCCTGGTGATGAGGTGTGGACAGATATTGGAATAGGTATGAAAAGTAGTGCATGGAAGGGAAAAGATGACCATGACCACAAGCTGGCACTTGATTTCAGGCACAAGGGTGTGGGAAGATTCTCTTTTTTAGATAATTAGGGATTGGAATGAGTTACCAAGAGAAATGATGAATAATTTACCGAAAACTTTGAAAGAATTTAAAGATAAAATTAGTAGGTGGGTGCAGGATAGGGGGAAGATGGGGGTGTAGGGAAATTGCCACCGGAGCCTGTGTTCCATTGCAATTAAATTAATTTAAAAACTGAACTGGCAGGTAGATGTATTCTTTAAAAGTTGAAAGCAAACATTTAGGGTAGGAAAAGTAGTATCAAAGAAGGAAAAGTGAAAATGGTAGTCACAGAATAGTGTACTAAGACCACTGCTACTAATTATCCAAATGAATGATTGTATTAATGATTTAAAGTCATAAGTTAGGTTGCTTCAGATGACATAATGTTATATAATAGGATCGGGAAAGGATAAGACTGAACAGCTGCAGGGTGACCTGTTCAGGATATCTAGCTAGGCAGGTCAACATGGTATTATTAAGTAAACAGATTAAAAAAAATAAAAAATGTTGAATATCATTATAGTACAGGGAAAAAATTGCTTATTTAATTCTTGAAACATAAATGTCCTGGCATAAAATTTGATGGTAAATTTAGGTAGGCAGAACAAATTTGGCAGATAGTAGGAAAACATTTCAAAATCCTTTACTTACTGTAATAATTGATGGAATGTATACCTGAGAAGTGAGGGAACTGGGTTACAAATCTTCGGTGGGATCATTGCTTGATAATAGTGGACTAGAATGGGACCTACATTTTTGGAATCAAACACAAGAGTTGGAAGAGGTACGAAGAGTGGCTGCTATATTTATCTCTGGAATTTACTGCAGAACACAATCAGTAACTGTTGTGGTAAATGAGCTAGAATGAGGTTCATTCAAAGATAGGAATAGGGTGAAGAGGTTGTTGGGAGTGTACTAGGCATATATGGATCAGGAGGTATGAAAACATATTGGGGAACCTACCATATGAATCATCTGTGGTAAGTAACCAGTTTTTTTTCCCTATCCTACATTATTTTCAGTGGTTAACGAGGAAAGGTGACCATGGCTACAAGCTGGCATTCAATTTCAGGCATAAGATTGTGGAAAAAATTTTCTGTTGTAAATTAACTTAAAATAATTTGGCAGTGGCTGCCTTTTTTATCACAATGATTGTGTTTGAAAGAATCCTTTCCTTTGTTGAAAGTCTGTAAATGGTAATACTTTTAAATCAGATATAAAAAATGTTAATTTATTTGATGGTAATCAGAATTAATTAAATGATTCAATTCAATTATCTTTAAATTTACTCCATTTAAGAAAGGATCTTATTGAACTGAGTCATCAGTAGCTGTTTTTTGAAGCTCATCACAACATTTTCACCAATATATTAAAACAAATACATAATATATAAACATTTTTAAGAATTACACATTTATTCCTTTGGCATAATATTATTAGGAGTACAGGTTGGTCATTGTTAACTTTTTTATGTAATAACAAAGCGTTTTTTCTTCTTAGGCATGTCTGGTACAGAAGATGAAGGGAGCAAGGTTTCAACAGCCGAGTATTTTATATATGCCAGAAATAAATTGTTTGTGGGACATGTTGGATGAGCTGGCAATACAGTTATTTCTGAGAATGGTGTGTGAGCTAGATTCAGATAAAGAGATCATTCTTCTAGCAACTTCAAATGTTCCTTATCCAGAGTTGCCCAGTTCTGTAAGTTATTAAAAACTGTAAGCAGCAATTACCAATATAATCAGGGAATTTTAAAAACGTATTGATCAATTTCTTCTGAGGAGGCTCATATATTTTTTGGAAGTCATCTTATTATACATGTTAAAAACTTCTTTCAAATAATCAAAAATGATATAGTTGATTCTTAGGTTAAATGTATTATAAACATGTTCAATTTTAAAGACACAAAGGTATTTTTAAGAATATGCTTTCTTTTTTTGCATGCATTGTTATATATTGAGGTTAGGGATTTAGGATGAATTTTTTTTATTTATTTATTTTTTATTCACAAAAAACAATTATACAATTTTAATATAGTATTGGGTATTATAAGGTTATATTGTGAATCCCACAAAGGTAAAACTTGTGTGTGGGCTTCAAGTTGTAACTATCTTGATTCTTACATTATGGATATTTCAGTGACTTAAGATCTATTGGACAATCTATACATGATTGTGTATAAACAATAATCAATATAGTATATCTACTATATAATTTCGTAAGGTCACCCATTTACCTCGATAGCTATTGGCTGGAGAACGGTGTCACGTGTCAGCCTCCGCTCACAAAACAGCGACCAGACATACCATTAGAAGGAATTCGTGGTTATGTATACAATTTAATAACTAAGTAACTGCTACCAAATTAATTTGCATAATACATTCATTAAGTTTGCTTTTCATAGCATTTCATAGTTAAAAAAAATTAATAAATTTTGCAGCTGAGAAAACGTGGATCTGCTTTACAGTATTATGTTACTAATTAAAGCAACTTAAAAAAAAAAAATTAAATTACTCACAGTGTCTGCTGTAACCACAAATGCAAATTGTCATTTCGGCTTAGGATAAATTTCAGTTTAATTACAATTTTCACTAATGTTGTTGCTTGACCAAAATTTATGCATTACGGTTTATTTGCTTTTTAGGCATTTTACTGACGACTTTCGTTATTGATCTTTATCCATGTTCGCTGTATGTGAGTTATTAGGTTATTTTAAGTGGACATCAGACCAAATGTGTCACCGAATCAACTATTCTGGCAACTTATTTCTGTGGAGTTGCTCAACTGTTTCATAATATGTAATGTGTATTAAGTTCTCTGGCCGTCACAGATACGATGACCAATGTTTACATTATAAGTGTTTGCCCAGTCTCAATAATAAACAATGTGATGCTTTCAAAGCAAACAGGATTTTTTTTTAATTTTTTTGATTTTTTTTTTTAAATTGCAGAGTGAACTTTAAGGGTCAAATACAAGTCAAGTTTGTATTTAAGCAATTTCGAGTGTATGACATTTGAAACAGTTACACAGTAGCGTGATCATTCCTGTCCGTGTTTAATACCTACTTGTATTAATGCTTCAGAGTTCTTCAAGCTCAAGAGATTTTATTCATCCTAAGGGTGAAACACAGGTCAAGCTTATATTTGGCCAGATCAGATCAACCTGTCATAATCTTTCATCGTAAAAACTGGAACTATTCTAGACCCATGACGATACGCAAAAAACAGTCACAGGCTTACACTAGTAGGAATATAAAGACACAGTTGATACAATTTTTATAAAGATTAGTTCCATGTACATGGACTTTGTACAAATTATTAGTAGTAAAGTAATATTTAAGACCTACATATGTTTTCTATTTAATTTTATTTAATGATTTTAAGTTATACTCAAATATAAAGTAGAATTTTTTGTTTGTATATTTTAATATTTCAACTAAATTTTTAAATAATTTGATATAAAAATGTTGTGGAATAATTTGGTCAATAAACTTCTGGCATGTAATTGTTTATGTTTGTCTCAGGCATTAAAGTTTCACATTTCAATAATCTTAGCTGGAAGGAAATATATTCAGCTGACAGGATTTATATATAAAGTGAATTGTTTTGTTTAAACTCAGAAGGGATTCTAAGTCTGATGTGGGAGTGGTAACAATTAGGAATGGCATTTAGGAAAATTTTGCCGTCCAGATTTCATGGCTTCCCAAAATCACTTCAGGTGATTGACAGGATGTTTACTTCAATATGTTACTTCTGAATTCCTTCTTGTTCCTTGCTTCCAGTCCTCTCCTACTTCTAATGACTTTGATGTTAATGAGGAGTAAAATAAGATGGAATTTGACATCATCAGGAATTTATAGGGAAAGAATGTGTAAGTGGCCTAGAGTGATATTGGTGGTAGAATATCAGTCTAACACTCCTTAACTAACAAACTTACTTCTCCTAAAATTCTTCAAATTAAAATATTCTTCTGAAAGAGCACAAATTTTAGACCGTAAACATGCTCATTGAATTTAATCAACTGTAGATTATATCGGCCGCCACTCTCATAATTACCTTTTGAGAGACAATGAATGAGTTCAAACTAAGAAATGAAATCACTGTTGAATTTTTCACTATTGTTATATTCTGAAATTAAAACACAAAGTTTGATACAGTTGAATTTTTGGCTATCAGAAATACTTTTCCTGAAGAAAGCAAGTTAGGAAGCAGACAGAAAACCCCCTCAAGTAATTTAAAGTTACTTAACCATTATTAAGTTTGCAATCGATACTTCAAAATCCATCATGGTGTATCTTCACCCATGCTTTCAGTCTCTTGCGCAAGGTAAAATTTCCAGTTTGCTACCAAAAGTTATGCAATTCTGACCTGATCAACTTCCCGACGGCTTCTGCTCAAAACACCCCCTACCATTTCTTATATAAGCTCGTGATATCCTTGCGCGTCACATGACTAGCTGAAAATAAAGCCTTAAATTTCATCTCCCTTCGGCTTCAGCTTTTAACAGGATTTAGTACCCAAAATTCTAAGCACTTTTCCCCTATTTTTATTTCCTCGAAAAGTTAACAGGTTAGCCATAATTAATATTCTTCTGAAGATATGTGCCACTGTGATGTCAACAGCAACGTCTTCTAGTTCCAGTGAATACCCGGTGTTCAAAATAGCTGCTATTGCCAAAACTTCACGAAACCCATATGTTTCCTTGAATTGTGTCAAAAATAAAATTCGTATCCCAAAATAAAAATTTGTTTAATGTCCCTTGTTCTTTGATACATGTTTTAAAAGGATCCCCGATCCTGTATGGTGTCTGGTTTAGCTGTAAAAAATTTATTTGTGTTTTCAATGTATGTTTAGAGATGCAGTGTCATTTTAGAATTGCTCTCCCACTTTATCCTCTGCTCAGAACTGCTTTAAAAGTTTACCATGTTATTCAGAAAGGATGAAAGTTAAGAAAAACATGTTGTTTATGTTCAAAATGTGTTTAAAAGAGCCAATTATGATTTTCTGAAGTTGCCAGTTAATTAAAATTTAGTGTTTTATCATTATAAACAGCTTTAAATGGAGTATTTCGCATGAAATGCTACCGAATTCTGTTTCTATGAATTTATTATTATTTGAAACATTCCTTACTGTGTTGAAAAGTATGTGGAAATTCTAATTTTATCTCGAAATGAACATTGATTATTAACAAGCTGGATTATGACTGATTTAACTAATTTCGGTAAGTTTAATGATTATTTATTGTTCTTAAATGTTTACTTATGGCTATTGTTATATGTTTAATTACTTTTCTGTTTTTAAAATGCTTTGTGCTCTGAAATAAGCTGCAGTATCAGCTTCTATATGAATTCCAACCCCCATATCTGTGGCACTGAGGTTAACAATTTTGCAATCTTTAGTGAGTTTACTCCCTCCCCCCTATGCTATCTTTCCAAAAGTACTGAAAAGTACTGAAATTCTAGGATGCTTACAAATTATCAGATCAAGTACTCACATTTTCTTTTATTTTGAATACCATTAGCAATGAACATGAAAGTAGGCTCCTGTAGAATTGTTGTGAAATTGCTCAAGCATTCTGTGGACTGCAACTGCTCAATCTGTAAAACTAGGACAGAGGGCAGAATATTTGAGTATAAAATCAGTAATCTTTAATCCAAAATGGCCTAAGCTATCAAAGAACTTAATACATTTAAATCTGCTAGTGGTATGGACATCAAACTTAAAATTCACTTAAGTCAAAATTGGAAGAAGATAGCTTCAATTTTCCTTCTTTCTGGTGTTCCTAATGTTAACGCTTCATTGTCATAAATACACAATACATACAGTGTTAGACAGTTTTTTCAAAGTCCTAAAATGATATTTGTAACAAAATGATTTCTCTATTTCAAGATGAATTTATAAGTAGTTTGTAAGCACCTTTGAATTTTGGCAAATTCTAGTTTTGCTTAGGCGGGACTTGGAAATTTCGAGAAGTGTAGTTTTCAACTTTAAGTAATTTCCCTGTAATCTTGCTCACAGTTATAATCCAACATAAAAATCATTTTAAAGTGTAATTATCATATCGGGAAACGTTTGGTTTAGGAGATATTTAGGTTTGTTCATGTTTTGAAACACGCGATCGGAATGGTGAAATTCTAAGATTCGCAATATCTTTAAATTTAGTAAAGCTACAACCGAACTTTTATCACCAGCCGTAGTCAGCACTATTCCCGATATTTTGGCAGTAAAATTAAGTAATTCAGCAAAGTCTAATTAGCGATTTTAATTGAGAGAAAATAATAAGCTTTTTTATTAAAAGAAATATCAATTTAAATTTTACATTAGCATATAGCCCTAATTAAGACGATTTCAGACATATATGGGTTTTCATCAAAAGTTTAAGCATTTGTCCGGTAATTAAGTTTTTGTAAAGTAGATTGTCGCAGATTGTTGTGCACGCGCGTAAAAAGTTCTAGAACACTTAGGGATTTTACCCAAATTTGAATGTATCACTACGCGGAGTCTTAAACAGCTAAAACATCAAAATTAATTACTCTAAATTTCTCAAGAGACTGCCGTCGGACTTCTAGTGGATAAGTCCAGGTACTGTCAAAGTTTAAACATTTTTAATAGTCGGGATCGTCAAATAAATTTCGTACTCTTTGAGCTACGCGGAGGAAAAAGATGTGATACAGTTGCTGACGTCACTGGTTCTCGTGGTTTCGATAAAAGAGCCGGTCTGTTCTTGCCGGGGGTCTGTTCCGGTCTGTCTGTTCCTGCCTAGCATTATGTGAGTGAACCTGCGTCGGCCTGTCGTTCGTCTCGTGTGGTTGTAACTCGCCATGCGGGCTAGTTCAATCATGTTGGATCGTGTCGGGTTATATTGCAACTTCAATGACTGTTAAGAACTTGTAAATTTACTAAAGGGGTTTCGGTCGGTTAGTTTTCTCTCCACAATCTGTAATTTTAGGTAAAGAGAGTTCGATATGCCTGCTCAACTGTAAATGCAATTTTGAACTTGTGACTTTGAAAATAAAACTGTGGATTTTTCTAACAGTGAAACTGTGTTCTTCAGTAGTTAGCATAAAACCCTTTTCTCTATTTGTGGGTAACAAATATAGTGGCGACCTAGGCATTCAGTTGAGTCATCCTGGCTACATGGTCAAATTAAATCAAATCAAATTTAAGCAAGTATTACTGAGAACTGTGAGTCTACAAGAGTGTAAGTTAAGGCACTAAGGCGATACTTCAGCCCCGGTATCAGCCATACGGTCTTACAAGTTTTACAAAATATTTTTTTCTATGCATGAGTATAATAAGCTGATTCTTTCTGGCATCTAGCTTTATTCTGTATTAAACTAAAAAGGAATTAATAGCAAATTAAGAGAGAAATCACAGTTGGGATTATAAAGAATAACATGTTTGCAGGGGGCCACTGAATAATGCATCTATTAGTCCTTTAGGAAATGTATTCAGACAATTGTAGATAAGGATGGAGAAGTTACTAAGGATAACAGAACGTCAGGGATATTAAGTAACTGGTTTAAAGAGACTATTAGGGATTATCAGTGAGAGACAGGAGGGAGTAAATCAGAGGAAAAACTTCTCTATCTAACTAGAAATGTGCATCCTGAGAAAATTATGAAGTAACTAAGAAAACCAAAAAAGCATAAAGGGTCTGGTGTAAATAATGTTACAATAGATGTATAAAAAATGGTGGGATATAATATTACACTTTACCTTATGTCATGAATAAATGCTTGCTTGGGGTTCCAAACATTAGTCATAAACTTGATCATTATGGTACTAAGACTGCAGATTGCTTTAGTTTGTTAAGACAGCTGCCAAACTAATATAATTACCCAACAATAGTTAATGGGTAATAAAAAAATAAACAGTTAATTCTGAGACAAAAGTTTATATTCTTGAAAATGTTTTTTTACAAAATCTGGTAGCAGTATGTTAGCTAAGGTAAGGCATGAAAGCTATTGGATCCGTAAATTTTAGACTGCAGGTCGATATTACTCACTCAATCTTTTGCAATATTTCACAAGTACTGCCAAAATATGAAAGAAGTTTTAATGCATCATGGAACAGAAAAAAAAAAAAAATTCCACCATAATTTATTTGAATGCTTGTCACATCTTGAAAATCTCCAAGTTCCTGAAGTACTCCTATTGTTCAAAGATATCGAACTATTTACAACCTACATAGCTCATGTCTACCTATTGCAGAGCTCCTAACGCGCGTTCTCTCACCTTGACTTCCTGTGGAAAACTGCTTTCTGAACAGGGAAATTTGTAATCCTTATATAGGGATTGCCCAAGTTGACCTTTGGACTTTCCTCCTTTGTCTGTCAACTTGCTTGAAGCTCACTGAAATTTTACATCTTGTAGCCCCTATTTTTCTGATCATTTTGTTCCATTTTAACTTAAGTCCTTTTGCTTCATTTAAAAGTTATAAACTATAAAGCTTCAAATCCCAAAATCTTAAATTACTCTTATAGTTTTTAATCTGGTGAGGTGATTCTAATATCAAATTATTTCTTGCAATTTACCTAATATTTTGAAATATGTCATGCTGTTGAATATTTTGTACTTTATGAGAAATTGATGTAAAACTGAAACTACACATTATCTTCACCATCATAACTTAGTTACCAAAATTTTTGGAATTTATTTCTCTGAAACTATTATTCTGTTTGGGATGAGATAACCACTATGTTTCTTTGGAGAAATTCCCCTATCTCCTAATATTAGTTCCTGATCCCTGATGTCACACTTAACAAGGGCGCCATGATGATAAGAACTATAATCGTACTTTCATATCTATTTTTACATAAAAACCTATTTATATTTTACCTACAAGGTGTATTTTTACATATAAGTTGCATATTCTCATTCTCAATCTGTTGATGTAACAAACTTTATGATGTCTTAAAAACTTAGCGATCATCCTTTATTAGACAGATTTTTATTCCATTCTGTGGTGCAATCATCAGAAATTTTGCTATAACTCTTTAAATAAAATTTTATGACTATGCATGTTATACTTCAAATTGTTTTTAATTTTCTGCTGTACCTATTGAAATGAATGCAAAACTGGGGATTTGAATGAATGGCTTCCACTTTTTGAAACTTGGTATTCTTACAATGTTGACTGGTTTTAAATATCATAAATGCTTTATAATCTAGAAAATCATCATAGAAGTCTTTTATTGTATGACTGGTAGGTTGTATGTTTCATTCCAGATCATATTGTAGATATTATTGAAGTTGATATGGCTATATGACATTTACTTAAATTAAGTCTTGATATTTGCTGCTTACTAGAGGACTGGAAAAGAATGATAGTAATATGGAGAAAACTGTGAACAGTTGAAGGGTGACCTGAACAGAATCTCTAACTGTGTAAGCAACATGCAATTAAGATAAATGCAAAGAAGATTCAACTTATTACATACACAGATAGGAAACTAAAGGGTGTTTATGATTATTGGGTGGAGAGCAAATTGTGTTTAAGATAATCACATAACCTCAGTTAACTCCTATTCCACATTCATGGTCCCATGAGACAGTGCCAAGGATGTTTCCCATTTAACAGATCGCACTGAAAAATGTGCATTGGACATCATTCTTCTACTGCCTTCATCCAACCAGTCACTAGGAAAAGCTTCTTCATCATCGGACATGCCACTTGTCAAACTTCCCAAGCAATATACCAGCTATCCTGCAAGTATTGTCTGGCTTGCTATACAGGTTTGATCACCAATCCAACAGCCATAAGGATGAATGACCACCGACAGACAGTTTTCATTCAGCTGATTTATTTCCTAGGATACACTGTTATAAATCATGAACCAGGATCAGAGAATTTTTTGCTTTCCAACTATCCTCTCAGATATTTCATTCTACAACAAATTATTATGGACTATTACGGTCAGGAATTTAGTGAACTGTATCAAACTAAAAACTGTGTCATTAACTGTGTATTCAGAGCTAAACCGTTTCAGCTTTTTGCTTATATGTATGACTTGCCACTTTCTAGAGTTAAGCTACAACTGCCAATTTTTTCATCAGGTTATTCATTTCTATTTTATGATAAATAATTGCATCAAAAGCAAATAGTCTTATTTTCCACTCCATTACGTCACACAAATCATTCAAGCACATAACGAATAGAAGGGCCATATAACACTTTTCTGGGGCACCAGATATCACTTAAGCTGGTGGCATACCTACAACTACTGCAGACAGTTTTCTAACCTTCAGCTACTACTCAGTTGTGAACAAGGACTGATAGAAACAAGGCCCATTAAGATAAATAAAATGATTCCTTTTTGTCTCCTATTCTCTTCTACATTTCAGAAAGTAATCAGACTCTGCCTATGGTTATAAGTTTCAGACAGGTGAAATGCATTAAGCATGGGAAATTAATAACTACTTAATAAAAATGTCAGAATTCTGAAGGAAATGGTGTCATAAAGTAATTTAATGATAACATTATCACTGAATGAAATCTTTACTGGTGTACTGCCATATTGTCATGGCAACCAGGCTTTAAGTGAATTCCTGGAACATCTCAGCAGAATTCATCCTAGTATAAAGTTTATGATGGAAAGGATAAAGGATTGTTGCCTTCCTTTGTTTGACATGTTAACTGAAAGTAAGCTGGACAAAATGCTAGGGCATAGTATGTACAAAAAAACTGATCCAAATGGACCAGTATCTAGTCATTATCCAGTGCAGCTGTGTTAAATGCTCTTGTATATAGGCAAGGGTGATCTCTGACGAAAGACAGTATGCAATGGCAGTTAAGACATGGGGCAGCAATTTTCAGGTAGAATTGATATATTGAGAGACATATAGAAAGGGCAGTGAAGGAGATCATTTCAGAACAACAGGAATTCACAGTGGTTATAGCATCTGTTGGATGTGTCAACTGATGTGATGCTTATAAACACCAGCTCCACCTAGGATAGTAGAACAAATTATCTGACCACATGTATGACCATTGTCACAGGGTGGATTTTATTAATATAAATATACTGACCAGAATGTCACAATTTTGGGAAGCAATAGAAATTTGTTTAGATGATACCTTCAATATGTTTTAGTGAGGCCTGGACTAGGCAAAAATTTTGGGAGAGCATTGTAGCTTTGTCCAACTGGCACCATAACACAGCTCCCTATTAGGGATCTGCAGGCCATGATGAAAACCATGCAAGAGTACATGAATATTTCACTTTTCTAATTTTCATGAGGTATTGATGTTTGGCTGTGCCAGAGGACTGCCAAAGCAGATAGCTGTTGTCTGATTCAGAGGTGGAACTCATAAAAGGGATCACCAGAACTTGGAGTCAGCATACAGACAGAATGTAGTGTGGTTGCTTCCGCACAGTGGGAAGGCTTGAAGCAGAGATCTTGAATATAAAAAGTAGGCAGTGATAGAGAAACCATGAGATGCAAGAGTTATTGCCACCAATGTCCGCCAGTGACTTAGTAAGAGACAGTTCAATAGTAGACAATTGGGAACAAACCATACACTCAGTTAAATAGAAGCTATATAATGTTGGGTACCAAAAGAAAGTGGAAAGTTAATTTTTTTCTGCAGTGAAGTGTACATTTGTAAAGACTTCAATGGCTTAAGTTACTTGAACTGAGAATAAATTGAAATAAATGCAATTACTTTATTTATTTCAAAAATAACTAGTCATACAAGTAGGTTTACAACCAAACATGCATACTGGAAGTAGCCTTTCTACCTGCCAGACAAAACCACATGCTATAAAAGAGGGGTACAGCACCTAAGCTGATTCAATAACTATCACCAGACCAGTGCTGATGGATTTTCACCAGAAGATGGAAGCATAACTAACCATCAAAGTATTGTATTACGAGGGTGAGTAAAATGAAAACCTTAAATATTTTTTAAATATTATTTATTGTGCAGAAGTGGTAAAAAGCTGATTCGCTTTTCAACATAATCTCCCCCACGCTCAATGCAAGTCCTCCAGTGCATAAGTTCCTTTAGAAAAAAATTCTTTTGGTAGTCCGCGCAACCACTCATGCTCCGCGTGGCATACCTCTTAATCAGAATGGAACTTCTTTCCTCCCATTGCTTCTTTGAGTGGTCCAAACATATGGAAATCAAGTGGGTGCGCAGACTTCCGCGGTCGTTGTCAATGTAATCTTGGTTGTCCGGGTTGAACCGCGTCAATTTGTTGAAACCTAACGTTTCAGCCATCATTTTGTGGCCTTCTTCAGAGTACTGTCACGGCTGGAACTGTTGCCGCCTATATATAGTTCCCGAAGAACGCGCTAGCCATTTGGAGTGACGTCACTCAAACTACCGCCGCCAGCGTGGCCGGTCCGATGGGGCCCTGCGTCCCGCGTTTTCCTGATCAAGCATGACCGTATTTGGTCAAGTTGTAGCCCGCCATCCGCGTTCATATTATCTGGTCGTTTTTTAATTTCCAATGCTTCTCTGACACGCCGGGGCCACCATCTGCTTTCTTGAACCAATACACTTGTGTCATTGAATAAAATTGCGTGCCCACTGTCAGCAGAGTGTTGCGCTACAGCTGATTTGCTGACGTCATTATTTTTAAGATTTCTCATGTGTTCACACGGCCTTTCCTTGACTGTCCGTCCAGTTTCGCCGATATACACTTGGCCACAGCTACAGGGTATCTGGTATACGCCCGCTGTCTGCAACTTCTCCCTCTTGTCTTTGACTTTTAAAAGCACATCAGAAATCTTCCTAGGCGCTCTGTATATTGGACGGATATTTTTCTTCTTTAAAAGACGGCCGATTTTATCGGTCACCCCATGGACACAGGGTAATACTGCCGTGGGTCCGTCTGTTTGTCTTCTGGCTTCGGCTACCGGTGTCAGAACACAGGGTGGTGCTCGAGGTGCAAGCCTTGCAGTGGCCTTATTGATGACGTCAAGGCTGTAGCCGTTGGCCAGAAACGTCTCCTTTAAAATTTTCCTTTCAGCGGCTACGCTCGCTTCGTCGCTGACTATGGAAGCACGGACGGTTAATGTTTTTAAAATTCCACGTTTCACTGCTGGATGGTGGTGAGAGGCTGCATGCAAGTAGAGATTGGTGTGCGTGGGCTTGCGGTAAACTCCATGCCCTAGGGAGCCATCTTCCTTCCGTTTCACTATAACGTCCATAAATGGAAGTTGTTTGTCCACCTCAACTTCCATGGTGAATTTAATTTTGTCGTGGGTCCTCCAGTGCTTACAAAGTGCATAAGTTCCTTTAGAAAAAATTTTTTTTGGTAGTCCGCGCAACCACTCATGCTCCGCATGGCGTACCTCTTAATCAGAATGGAACTTCTTTCCTCCCATTGCTTCTTTGAGTGGTCCAAACATATGGAAATCAAGTGGGTGCGCAGACTTCCGCGGTCGTTGTCAATGTAATCTTGGTTGTCCAGGTTGAACCGCGTCAATTTGTTAAACCTAATGTTTCGGCCATCATTTTGTGGCCTTCTTCAGAGTACTGTCACGGCTGGAACTGCTGCCGCCTATATATAGCTCCCGAAGAACGCGCTAGCCATTTGGAGTGACGTCACTCAAACTACCGCCGCCAGCGTGGCCGGTCCGATGGGGCCCTGCGTCCCGCGTTTTCCTGATCAAGCATGACCATATTTGGTCAAGTTGTAGCCCGCCATCCGCGTTCATATTATCTGGTCGTTTTTTAATTTCCTATGCTTCTCTGACACGCCGGGGCCACCATCTGCTTTCTTGAACCAATACACTTGTGTCATTGAATAAAATTGCGTGCCCACTGTCAGCAGAGTGTTGCGCTACAGCTGATTTGCTGACGTCATTATTTTTAAGATGTCTCATGTGTTCACACAGCCTTTCCTTGACTGTCCGTCCAGTTTCGCCGATATACACTTGGCCACAGCTACAGGGTATCTGGTATACGCCCGCTGTCTGCAACTTCTCCCTCTTGTCTTTGACTTTTAAAAGCACATCAGAAATCTTCCTAGGCGCTCTGTATATTGGACGAATATTTTTCTTTTTTAAAAGACGGCCGGTTTTATCGGTCACCCCATGGACATAGGGTAATACTGCCGTGGGTCCGTGTGTTTGTCTTCTGGCTTCGGCTACCGGTGTCGGAACACAGGGTGGTGCTCGAGGTGCAAGCCTTGCAGTGGCCTTATTGATGACATCAAGGCTGTAGCCGTTGGCCAGAAACGTCTCCTTTAAAATTTTCCTTTCAGCGGCTATGCTCGCTTCGTCGCTGACTATGGAAGCACGGACGGTTAATGTTTTTAAAATTCCACGTTTCACTGCTGGATGGTGGTGAAATGCTGCATGCAAGTAGTGATTGGTGTGCGTGGGCTTGCGGTAAACTCCGTGCCCTAGGGAGCCATCTTCCTTCCGTTTCACTATAACGTCCATAAATGGAAGGTGTTTGTCCACCTCAACTTCCATGGTGAATTAAATTTTGTCGTGGGCACCATTTAAATGTTGGAAAAAAGCCTGGAGGGATTCTCGCCCATGAGGCCAGATAACAAATGTGTCATCCACGTAATGCAACCACAAAGAAGGTTTCAGCATATAATTGTTGACCACTTCAGCCTCAAACGCCTCCATATACACGTCGGCCAGAATTGGAGACAGTGGGCAACCCATCGCTGCTCCCTCATTCTGCTGGTAGAAGTCCCCTTGGTATTGAAAGAAGGTGGTCCTGAGACAGAATTCAGTCAGTGACGCCCATTCTTCTGGTAGACTGAGATATCCTAGTCGTTCCCTGATGATATTTATGGCTTCATCAATTGGCACGTTTGTGAACAGTGACGTGACGTCGAAGCTAACTAATAAGTCACTGTCTTCCAGGCGTCTGTCCTTGATCCTATTTATAAAATCAGAAGAATTTCGAACTGTAAAAGTAGAGCTAGTCAGATTCTTTAGCTTGTCCGCCAGATATCTTGCCATCGGATGTGTTGGAGACTGGAATGCGCTCACAATGGGCCATAAAGGGACCCCATCTTTGTGTATCTTGGGCAGGCAGTACAGTTGTGGTGTCAGGTGATTGGACGTAGTTAATTTTCTTTTAGCCTCCGGTTCGATTGAAGATGCTTCGCGTATTTTATTTGCAACGTTACGCCGAATTTTCTGTGTAGGATTTGTTGGCAGCTTTCCATACGTTCCATCTTGTAATAACGCCTCTACCTTTCGGTGATATTCTTGTGCATACATAACGACTGAAGAATTTCCTTTATCAGCAGGTAACATCACAATGTCATCTCTCTCTCTCTCATTCGACGCAAGGCGTCTCTTTCCCCTCGAGTAAGGTTCTGCGGCGGTGGTTTGGAAATTGATAATATTCTCGCCGTTTCACTGCGAATCTCGTGAGCATCATCTGATGAAAGAGAAGAAATTGAAGATTCCACGGCAGCGATGACTTCATCCACTGGTAACTTTGCTGGTGCTATAGCGAAATTCAGTCCTTTGGCAAGAACCGAGTTCGTATCTGTGTCCAGCGTCTCGTTGGTGAGATTGACCACACATCTTTTTAACAGATTTTCCTCTGGTTGCGGGTGTTGCTTCTCTTCTAGTCTGGAGAATTTAACCAATTGTCTACTCTTAGTATTTTCAAATGCGTCATGGGCCTGATTCCACGATAATTTGTCCAGCAAGTTCCAGTCATCGAGATTTAATGTGTTACTAAGGAACAAGTGGAGGCTAAGAATTCTTACTTCCAGCGCTGCCAGTTCACTCCGCGTGTAGTGAATGCGTTCACGAAGAAGTGCCTTGCTACTTCTCTTCAAAATTTGGCGGGCGGTGGACGTCGTGATGTGATGCCTGATGTTGAGAAAGCCTGGAATAACGTCTTTATCTTGGCAACGGCAAAGGAAGGCTAGATGACACAGCCTAAGATTTCTCTTCTGTCGGAGCGATCCGAATTGTCGGGTAAGTTTGAAGACATTCTGCCCGTAGAGATTCATCAAGTGGGTGCGCAGACTTCCGCGGTCGTTGTCAATGTAATCTTGGTTGTCCGGGTTGAACCGTGTCAATTTGTTGAAACCTAACGGCCGTCTTTTAAAAAAGAAAAATACCCGTCAAAGACTCCCAAAAGAGGGAGAAGTTGCAGACAGCAGGCGTATACCAGATACCCTGTAGCTGTGGCCAAGTGTATATCGGCGAAACTGGACGGACAGTCAAGGAAAGGCTGTGTGAACACATGAGACATCTTAAAAATAATGACGTCAGCAAATCAGCTGTAGCGCAACACTCTGCTGACAGTGGGCACGCAATTTTATTCAATGACACAAGTGTATTGGTTCAAGAAAGCAGATGGTGGCCCCGGCGTGTCAGAGAAGCATTGGAACTTAAAAAACGACCAGATAATATGAACGCGGACGGCGGGCTACAACTTTACCAAATACGGTCATGCTTGATCAGGAAAACGCGGGACGCAGGGCCCCATCGGACCGGCCACGCTGGCGGCGGTAGTTTGAGTGACGTCACTCCAAATGGCTAGCGCGTTCTTCGGGAGCTATATATAGGCGGCAGCAGTTCCAGCCGTGACAGTACTCTGAAGAAGGCCACAAAATGATGGCCGAAACGTTAGGTTTCAACAAATTGACGCGGTTCAACCCGGACAACCAAGATTACATATGGAAATCACTTGGTGCAAGGTCTGGTGAGTATGGTGGATGAGGAAGACACTCAAAATGCAGGTCTGTGATTGTTGCAACTGTTGTACGGGCAGTGTGGGGCCTTGCATTGTCATGTTGCAAAAGGACATCTGATGACAGCAATCCACGTCACTTTGATTTGATTGCAGGCCGAAGATGATTTTTTAGGAGATCTGTGTATGATGCACTGGTGACAGTGGTCCCTCTAGGCATGTAATGCTCCAAAATGACGCCTTTTTTGTCCCAAAAGAGAGTCAGCATAAACTTCCCTGCTGATGGTTCTGTTCGAAACTTCTTTGGTTTTGGTGATGAGGAATGGCACCATTCCTTGATCGCTCTCTTCGTTTCCAGTTGGTGGAAGTGAACCCAGATTTTGTCCCCAGTAATGATTCTTGCAAGGAAGCCATCACCTTCTCGTTCAAAGCGCCGAAGAAGTTCTTCACAAGCATCAACACGTCGTTCTCTCATTTCAGACGTCAGCTGCCGTGGCACCCAACTTGCAGACACTTTGTGAAACTGGAGAAAACCATGCACAGTGTGGTGTGCTGAACCATGACTAATCTTTAAACATGCTGCAATATCATTCAGTGTCACTCGGCGGTTTTCCATCACTATGGCTTCAACTGCTGCAATGTTCTGTGGAGTCACAACTCGTTGTGCCTGACCTGGACGAGGAGCATCTTCTACTGAAGTCACACCATTTTGTGAACTTCCTACTCCATTCGTAGACTTGCTGCTGTGACAAACAAGGATCACCATACTGAACCTTTATTCTTCGATGATTTACAATAGGTTTCACACCTTCACTACTCAAAAACCGAATAACATAACGCAAGTCTCAAGTGGGGCAGCCATCTTTATACTGATACTGCAACGGTATTTGTGCATCTGCACTATGCTGCCACCTACAGGCCATTCTGTATGCTGTTTGAAGAACGCTTACCAACTTACAGGATAACGGCGTGAAATTTCGATTGTTTATTACAAATTTAAGGTTTCCATTTGACTCACCCTCGTATTACAACACTATCTAGCAGTGCGTCCATGAAAATTTTATTGCAATCATATGCTGGAAAAGTCTCTGTTCTTAAACCATGATGGAATTTGGATTAGAAAATTGTTTTATACAGATAAGAAGAAATTGAGCCAGAAAGAACATTAAAGTAGAACTAGCATTTGGACAGTAATTTGTCCTCATAGAGCAGAGAATGTCTCAAGCTTTTTTCTTAAACTGTTTAAGTTATCATCATTAATTTATTAACATTTGGTACAAATAATGTGATGAATCAACATCAGGGACAAAATGAATAAAACAGGATTTGAAAATAGAACATAAGTAACAGACAAATATAAATTTAATACAAGTTTTATTCCATGGTTTATTGACATTGAAATGAAGTAGTTCTGAGCCAACACTACTTCATATTTCCATGTGATCAATTGTGGTAAACATTTCAATTGCAAGAAGGCAATATTTAATAACAATTACAATTATGTAACAATTCAATATGTGAATTCCTTTTTTTTATTTCTCAGCTTGCTAACATCAGATTAAATCATAACATAAGCTATAATTATCATGGCATAAACTGTCACGTTGTGCAGTTTCATTGAAATGCATTGATTTGTTAGCATATTATTTGAGCCATAAACAAATGTGAATTTTCCATAATTTATGGCTTTGTCTTCCATATCATCAGAAACTATGGTGCTAATTGAATAAAAAAAAATATCTGCATGTTAACTGTTGACATAAGCTATCTCTATGTGAATTTTTGTAAAAACCTGTTCATTAGTTCTTGTGTGATGTGCAGTTAGACAAAACTTCAAAATCTTATTGTTTTAGCCTCTATCGTCAATGGTATTCCATTGAAATTACTCTTTTTTAAATAATTTCAAGTATAAACACAACTTAGAACAAATGTTATCACTACTATATATTAAAATTTACAAAGTTGTAACCTTAGCTCATATAACAGAAGCATGTCTGCTGGATATCTGGCAGCCCCAATTGTTGAATGCAATTTTGGTATAATCCATTGGAATTTATGAGATCTAGAATAATTTTACCCTTTTATAGTTAGTTCTTTAGGATCCATGTTTTCTCTGCATAAACATCTGAAAGATATCAGGAAATTCAAGTAATTGAGTCTTTCAGAAGATTGCATTGATGAAAACTCTGTGTCTATTGCAGAAAGCTTTTCGGACATAATGTTTTCTCTGATAAATTATAAGAATAATTGTATTATTGGAATGATAATGATAGTGATAATAATAATAATCGTAATCAGTATCCATTTCAGAAGTTAAAGACTTGTAAGAGTGTTTTCAGTTAAATCAATGGGTCTTTAGGGAAATTGCCTCCATTATATTTAAATTAAATCTAATGACATTAATAAAATACTGCTAATCATAATGGCATAATTAAATTAATCTAAAAATTTTAAATTCTATATTAAGTTAATACTAAACTTTTTCTTTGGTTGTTTGACTTTAAACAATAAAATTTGTATTTCAGATTAAGGAAGTCTTTGATGAAAGTAAATCATTGATCATGCCCATGGAATATCCAGATGCATCTGAGAGGCAGAAGTTCTTTCAACAAATGTTTGAAATAAAGGCATTCCCTTCTTTGGAAGCCTGCCAAAAACAAACATGTAAGTTGGTTTATTTAATAGTATGAATTTTTTGTCCTCATAAAGTATGAGGGCAATACCAAAAGTAAGGTCTCCAAAGCATTTAGGCATACAAAATCAATTTATTTTTTGTAATATATACATCATTTAAAGCTTGAAAATTTATCTATTTTTCTATATAATTACCATTTTTGTCGATGCATTTTTGTATAGTCTGTGACAGTTTTTGTATGCCCATATCATACAGCTCACCACCGTGTCTTTGAGGAAATATCTTTCACCTCTTCGATGCTGCATCATCTGGTGGCAAAATGTTCAAGGTGGATGCCAAATCCAGACTACAGTGTGGGTGTACAACCAAAGTTTTGCAGAAGAGCAATGGTTTGATGGGGTATGTGTGGGCAAGCATTATTATTGAGAATGCTTACACCCTTGCTGAGCATTCCTCTTCTTCAGTTCAGAATTCCACGAGTTTTTTCAGTGTTTCACAGTTTGTTGAAATGTGACCATGCCAACATTTGCCCAGAAGGCAATTCTTCACCATAAAAGAGATGAAAGATGAAGTTCAACGCTTTCTTAAAGACATAGAAGTGGGCTGGTATGATAAAGGTACACAATAAATGATACAGTGTCTACAAAAATGCATCGACTGAAATAGTGATTATGTAGAAAACAGATAATTATTGAAACTTTAAAATGATGTATATGCAAGAAAATAAAATTAATTTGTATCTATAAACGCATTGGAGACCTCACTTTTTGTATTTCTCTCATAATTTGTAGCTAAAAAGAGAATAAAATTTCATCAATAAATTACCAGGAAGTACTAGGTATTAGAGTACTTTTTGTTCTCCTCTGTACCGTGTATCTTCTATCTTTGATAAATTCAGTCACACATGCATTAACATTTTTAGATTGATGTTTTGATAACTCAGTTGTTGAGGTGCTTCCTTTCATATTTAAGGATTTGGGTAAAACGCCCAGTGGGTCCAGGAATTTTTCGTTAGTGTTGTTGTTGTTTTTTGGGCTTTAGGGCGCATCGACAACAAGGTTATTAGCGCCCTAGGAATTTTTAATATTTCTGCTTGGTAATATTAGCTATGCCAGGAATGATAGAGGGTTGAAATTACATGTTAAGCTGTAGAGCTAGCCATGACAAATATGAAAATAGGAATGTAGGAAAATTAACACCAGAGCAAGCTATCTATTAAAATATAAAAAAATACAAATGATTTAATCTTTATTTTTCAAAATTCCATAATTTATCTTTTTATGTAACACACAATGTATTAAGAATTTTGTAAAGCATTCAGATTAGTGTTTTCACTTGATATTTTCTACTAGTTGACCTTGCAATGCTTCACTATTGCTGGATTTGAGAATATATATAAACACAACTGAAAGTTTGATATCAATTTTTGTATTTAATTATACTTGGATGTTTACATATACATTATTATTTTTGGATTGTATAAACTGTAATTACTATTTTATTCAATTTTATGTTCTTTGCAATGCTCTTTGATAAACAATGTTTTTGATGATTCTATGTGGCATATTGTAAGCTATATTAAAATGGTGATAGGCCATCTTCCCGCAGTTGTTGAACAATAATTTTGTAAATAAATCCGTCGAAAACAACTGGTTTGGTGAATTTTGTTTTTTATTTAATTCCCCAGATGCGTTTCGCCCTTGTGGTGTAGGGCATCTTCAGTGGCTGTAAAGTGTTTTTACATGTGTTGTTACAATAATTATCTACAATATAACTCTTAATAGATATGTATATACATATGTACACACTGTACTCACAGATATAATGGTATTCCTTTACATGTCGGTCTGGAACAGCGCTTCACACACTTTCACATAACTGATCATTACAGTTTTCTTTAAACTATTGTTACACAAAAAAAAAAAACAGAGAGATAATTTAATAGAAGGTACAACACAGAAACAATAACAACGGAAACTAAGTTGGCACTACTGTAAATATCTGGTAGAATCAAAACAAACCGTGTGTAACACACATGTGTAAATAAACAGAAAAGATTAACATTAAGAACAAGTGCAACAGAAAAAAACAACTAGTGTTACAATAGTTTAAAGAACATGGACCTCAGGAATACCAGAAAAAAAGAAAACTGAAGCATTTGAAATGTGGTGCTACTGAAGAATGCAGAAAATTAAGTGGACAGACAAAGTACGAAATGAACAATTTTTGGAAATGATGGGTGAGGAAAGAAGTTTATAGAAGAAGCTTACAGAAAGAATAGACCGGCTGGTGGGTCATATTTTGAGACATGTTGGATTGGTTAATTTGTTAGTGGAGGGAACAGTCGAAGGTAAGAATTGTAGAGGAAGACAGAGATTAGAATATATGAAGCAGATAATTGAGGACATGGGTTGTAAGGGATATGTAGACATGAAGAGATTGGCACAAGATAGAAAGGGATGGAGGATTACATCAAACCCATCGAAAGACTGATGACAGCAATAATAATAATAATAATAATGTCAGAAAGCTAAGATTTTTGTTAGTTCACTAACTATAATATTAAAATAAATAATATTTTCATCTTCTTTTGCAGCCTCAGAAGAAAATGTGTCTCAAAAAGAATTATTGAGAACAGGGCATCTTGAGAGATGTAACTCACTGCAGAGATCTGAAACTCGATCTAGCCGCCGCATTCGTGGTCTTGGGGTGCTTCCTTATAAATCACTGGAAGATTTAAGTAGAGGTGTTGATTACTAACTATTAAAGTAGATAGGCCAAAAATAAAATATTTGTGGTGGTTCTTTTCTTTGCTTAAATTCAAAGACAGAATTATTTGTTTGAAAAGAACCACTTTTTTTCACCAGATCATTATATATATTTAAATATTTCATAACAACTGAAACCTACCTAACAAATTAGTATTTTTACAGATCAAACAAAACAGTGTTCAGGTAAGAAACGAAGTTCAAATGCGAAGAGGAAAGATAATAAAAAAAAGCGAAGAAATGAAGACGAGCAGAAATTTTTATCAGGGTCTGAAGATGGAGCAGAATCTTGTGAAAGTGGCTTGGGTAATCTAACAAATAACAACAAAATGCAAACATCAGTCCTTGATTCAGGTTAGATTCTAGATACTAAAAGTTCAATATTTTTGTTTATAAACTAGAGGTATAATTTTGTCAGCTAAAATAGAAACTGCCACTGAACATTATGTGGCAACAAAATGAATAAAAATACATGAAAAAGAAGAACAAAATGTTAGTTTTTTCCTGATTGTCTTAGCTACAATGTTTTGATTCAAAGAAAAATCTCTGATTGCATTTAGAAGTGTAATTTCTTTAAACATAATTGTAAAAAGAAAGTAAATTTTGAAGTCTGAAGTTCCAGCAGGTTTGCAAATTTTAAGGAGCTGAACAGTTGTAAGCATGCTGTGAACTTAAATAAAGTTCACTTATTTAAAAAAACACCTTTCTTTAAGTTTCCGAATACAATACTTGTTTGATTTGTGTGTTACAGTTTTAGAATTCTTAGCTCTAGATATCATTTTATTTATGTATTTGCATGGTATGTTAATTAGTTAATTAAAGTTAATTATACTGGAGCATATTTTCTGGTAACAATTTCCCACCACACCTATTTTCTCTTGAATTATTTTAGTGCAGTTTCTTCACCATCTTTGCCCTTTATAAATTATTTCAGTCTTTTTGGTAATTTACACCATTAACTACAACAGACAATTTTTCTACTCCATTTTGCTTGAAATCAAATTCCAGATTTTGGACATGTTCATTACTGATCCTAATGATTTTACCAAAATCCTTCCAAACCTCATCACCAATACATGCCTTGTACACTTTCAGCATTCCTTTTCTCACACTTTTGTGTCTTAAAATTACTCCAAATCCTGCTCCTTCATCGTGACAAGTATTGCAACAAAATCCTTTCGGGTGTCCAGCCGGATAGTGGTGTAAAAACACGACGTTTCAACAGCTGACTCTGCCGTCTTCACCAGGTTTCTTGTGGTTTCAGTCAAGGCAGAGACAGTCAGCTGAGGACAACCACAAGTAACACTCCTACATACAGTCTTATGATTGGCTTTGTGATGTTTTAAACATTACCCTTCATCTTGTTTCATCAACTTCAACCATTTCTTTAGAATTTATGATTTTTTCCATCATGCATCTACATCATTTTGGTCAGCTATTTTTATCCCTGCTGTAACCTAAAAAGGCATATTCTTGGCCATGTTTGGCTGAAATATTCTATTATATAAGTAAGCACTGTCATGATTAAATGTACACTGGGGTTAAGCAACATTCGCACATTAATGTGATCATGATGCATTTTCTGAGGTTAGTGCTAGGTTCATATACTATCATTCAGCAGCCAATTTGTTTACTAATATTACCACAGCAGATAATAGTGGAGAGGTTACACATCCAAATTAAAATAGTAACTGTTGTTATTCATCTGACATATTCTTAAAAGTTTGATGAAATTAATACTGGTATCAGACCACAAGTTAGAAATATCGTTGAAAGCTTAATCAGACATTTGAAATCACAAAGAAAATAGCTGGTTATTTTTCATATCACAACACTGTAGAAAACCATTCACTCCTGCAAACATACTTTATATTTGCAACCCCACAAAAAGACTGATCTTGTCTAAACATTCCTAGTATTCATTTAAAAGTCATAGTAAATTAAGATTTGGTCACTGAATTTAATTTCACAATTCTTTTTCTATTGAAACAAATATTATAATCCATGAAAGATTTTCCGAGATAAGATGATAAACTTTTTAAAACTTACATTCCCAAATTGTCACTTGGGCAGCACAACACGTATAGTACAATGGTTAAATTAAGACTGTTGGCCACAAGAAAGAGCGCACACTTTATTTATAGTCTTAGTTTTCCTTGAGCTGAATTGATCTGTAATATTGGTGTATCCCTATGGGGAAATACTATTCTCTTGTGAATTACAAAAATCCCATTTTCTCACTAGACACAATTTTTAATCAGACTTTCACAAATTTTACATATGTTTATAGTCTAATTTATTTAGAATCTATTGGGCTATGACAAATTTTCTCATAAGTTTACTTGTTTAAGAGTTATGCATTTTTAAAAGTCACACGTGGCAATGTTATCAAGTTTCAATACTAAAATTCAATTTTTCTTCTTTTGAATCTCGACTTACCATTAAATTGTTATGTTATTATTATTAAATGAATTTTTCTCTCTCATTTAAGCTTACTTTTATCTTCATAGTTCTTTTATTTACAAAATTCAAATTCTTTACTTTACTAAACATATTTAGAATTTATCTACATTCACTGTTTTCTTGTCATAAAGGGTATTTTAATGCCAACAAAATTTAAGTTACCATATCTGTTTTCATTAGTTTATGATTTTATTTTTAAAACTTTTCCTTTTGTTTGCTCTATGCACAATGAAATTAAAATATTTTTTTTTTAAATAAAATTTTTAGGCCATACATACTACACATCAAAATAATCATAATTTTAAACTTTATTAGTGGAAATGAATATAGCAAACAGCATTCAGTTTGAGAAATTACCTTTTTAAATCTTTTCCATTGTGAAAGTAGCTGTAAATCAAGTTGGAAATTGCTTTATTATTAAGAAAATGGTTATAAAAGCTATTTACAGTTATGTACTAGTCCTCTCTCCTAATGATTTTGGTTAGATTATGGAAATATTACACACTCAGCTCATACATTAATATTATATGTGCTTCTCTTTGTTTTGTCTATGATGCTGTCATTCTTTGATCAGTGCAAAATTGTTTGATCATTACTGAATGATGTTTTTCATTCCCTGGTGTTAACTTATCACATCTGTTATCCCAAAGTTTCATTATTTCCTGTATTAAGACATTTAAAAACTTATTGATTCAACAGTTAAAACATTTAGTACATAAATCATACTTATGTTCTGCATTTCTGATGGAGGGCCATAGACAAAAATGTTCAGTGCTTAATGTGTGTACATTGTGTTTCAGTACCGTCCTGCATTCAACTATGGTAAGTGGTGGCTATTCTCCTATCTAAATGTTTAGTTAAATAATTCATAATTTATATTATTTAAATACTAGCTGTTACCCGCGACGTCGTACGCGTGGACTTGGAGTTTCAATTCCAGAATTGGATATAGAAAACTGTTAGTAACGTAAGATTTGTCCCAAACAACACCGAGTCGACATAATATGATGGAAAGCCATCATTATATCATCCTATCATCTAATCTGTCTCATGAAGAGAATCAATTTACAACATATTTAAAAACAGAAAAGTAAGCGAAGGTGCGGGGATGTGTGTGTGTGTGTGTGTGTGGGAGGGGGGGGGGGGGGGGGTTAACTGATGGCAGCTTTATTTCAGCTTGGTTTTTTCTTCTTTATTCAACATGAGCATCTGAATCTTATAATCTAATAGCAGCACATTGTCTTCTAGACCTGCACCTTAGGCCAGGTTTACGTCCGTAAGGCATGTCAAAAAGGAAGACAAATTGGTGCCAGAAACTTTTATACAGACACAAATGAATAGTACAGTGCAGAGCAAATTGACTTCTATACTAAATAATAAGTTTTGTTTCTTATCGAAATCTTATATATATATAAAAATAGACGTGTTTTTTCCTATATTTCACTTTTCAACCACCACTACCTTGCACAGATCACTAATGTTTGTTAGTAGAAGTAGCATGGAGTTTCCTGTCGTACACAACGTTGGCCGAATGCCGATAGCTGTGGGGATGTGGGAGATATAATGATTAAAGTTGATCAGTGCAGGGCGTTTTCATATTTCGACCAAAAATTCGTATCTCCGTATACTTCTCTTTCCTGCCACAACTACATAACATAGACCTTTGGTATTTGTGTGTGGTAGTAGAATCGTCTTTCCTGTCGTGCACAATGGTTGTTAGATGTCGGTAGCTATGGGGGTGTGGGCGATATGGGGGTTGAAAGTGGTCGACCTGTGGCAATTTCATACTTCTGCCAAAGACAAAAGTGTCATGGTGTATCACATTTCAGCGAAAACTATAGATCACAGATAACTGGCGTTTGTGTGTAGTAGTAGCACAGAGTCACCTTTCGATCACTGTGGTACTGTGGTAGATATGGTGGTTGTAAGTGGCCGACCAAGGATATTTTCGTATTTCGACTGTCTCCGCATATGTCACTTTTCTGCCACAACTACATAGCATAGAGCATTGGTGTTTGTGTTTGGTAGTAGAATCGTATCTCATGTAGTGCACTATGGTTGTTAGATGTAGGTAGCTATGGGGGTGTGGGAGATATGGGGGTTGAAAGTGATCGACCTGTGGCAATTTCATACTTCTGCCAAAGACAAAAGTGTCATGGTGTATCACTTTTCAGCGAAAACTATAGATCACAGATAACTGGCGTTTGTGTGTAGTAGTAGCACAGAGTCACCTTTCGATCACAACAGTGGCCGAATTTCAGAAACTGTGTTACTGTGGTAGATATGGTGGTTGTAAGTGGCCGACCAAAGATATTTTCGTATTTCGACTGTCTCCGCATATGTCACTTTTCTGCCACAACTACATAGCATAGAGCATTGGTGTTTGTGTTTGGTAGTAGAATCGTATCTCATGTAGTGCACTATGGTTGTTAGATGTCTGTAGCTATGGGGGTGTGGGAGATATGGGGGTTGAAAGTGATCGACCTGTGGCAATTTCATACTTCTGCCAAAGACAAAAGTGTCATGGTGTATCACTTTTCAGCGAAAACTATAGATCACAGATAACTGGCGTTTGTGTGTAGTAGTAGCACAGAGTCACCTTTCGATCACAACAGCGGCCGAATTTCAGAAACTGTGTTACTATGGTAGACATGGTGGTTATAAGTGGCCGACCAAGGATATTTTCGAATTTCGACTGTCTCCGCATATGTCACTTTTCTGCCATAACTACATAGCATAGAACATTGGTGTTTGTGTATGGTAGTAGAATCGTATCTCATGTAGTGCACTATGGTTGTTAGATGTCGGTAGCTATGGGGGTGTGGGAGATATGGGGGTTGAAAGTGATCGACCTGTGGCAATTTCATACTCCTGCCAAAGACAAAAGTGTCATGGTGTATCACTTTTCAGCGAAAACTATAGATCACAGATAACTGGCGTTTGTGTGTAGTAGTAGCACAGAGTCACCTTTCGATCACAACAGCGGCCGAATTTCAGAAACTGTGTTACTATGGTAGACATGGTGGTTATAAGTGGCCGACCAAGGATATTTTCGAATTTCGACTGTCTCCGCATATGTCACTTTTCTGCCATAACTACATAGCATAGAACATTGGTGTTTGTGTATGGTAGTAGAATCGTATCTCATGTAGTGCACTATGGTTGTTAGATGTCGGTAGCTATGGGGGTGTGGGAGATATGGGGGTTGAAAGTGATCGACCTGTGGCAATTTCATACTCCTGCCAAAGACAAAAGTGTCATGGTGTATCACTTTTCAGTGAAAACTATAGATCACAGATAACTGGTGTTTGTGTGTAGTAGTAGCACAGAGTCACCTTTCGATCACAACAGCGGCCGATTTTCAGAAACTGTGGTACTGTGATAGATATGGTGATTGTAAGTGGCCGACCAAGGATATTTTCGTATTTCGACTGTCTCCGCATATGTCACTTTTCTGCCACAACTACATAGCATAGAGCATTGGTGTTTGTGTTTGGTAGTAGAATCGTATCTCATGTAGTGCACTATGGTTGTTAGATGTCGGTAGCTATGGGGGTGTGGGAGATTTGGGGGTTGAAATTGATCAACCTGTGGCAATTTCATACTTCTGCCAAAGACAAAAGTGTCATGGTGTATCACTTTTCAGCGAAAACTATAGATCACAGATAACTGGCGTTTGTGTGTAGTAGTAGCACAGAGTCACCTTTCGATCACAACAGCGGCCGAATTTCAGAAACTGTGTTACTATGGTAGATATGGTGGTTGTTAGTGGCCGACCAAGGATATTTTCGAATTTCGACTGTCTCCGCATATGTCACTTTTCTGCCACAACTACATAGCATAGAACATTGGTGTTTGTGTAAGGTAGTAGAATCGTATCTCATGTAGTGCACTATGGTTGTTAGATGTCGGTAGCTATGGGGGTGTGGGAGATATGGGGGTTGAAAATGATCGACCTGTGGCAATTTCATACTTCTGCCAAAGACAAAAGTGTCATGGTGTATCACTTTTCAGCGAAAACTATAGATCACAGATAACTGGCGTTTGTGTGTAGTAGTAGCGCAGCGTCACCTTTCGATCACAACAGCGGCCGATTTTCAGAAACTGTGGTACTGTGGTAGATATGGTGATTGTAAGTGGCCGACCAAGGATATTTTCGTATTTCGACTGTCTCCGCATATGTCACTTTTCTGCCACAACTACATAGCATAGAGCATTGGTGTTTGTGTTTGGTAGTAGAATCGTATCTCATGTAGTGCACTATGGTTGTTAGATGTCGGTAGCTATGGGGGTGTGGGAGAAATGGGGGATTAAATGGTCGTCCTGCGGCAATTTCATATTTCTGCCAAAGACGCATGTGTCACGTTGTATCACTTTTAAGTGAAAACTATCAATCGCAGATTACCGGCGTTTTTGTGTGGTAGTAACACAGTCACCCATGGATCACAACGTTGGTCGAAATTCGGTAACTGTGGGAGTGTGTGAGATATGGTGTTCGAAATTGGTCGATCATGAATATTTTCATTTTTCATCCAAAGACTTGTGTGTATCCGTAAGTTTTACTTTGCTGCCGGAACTACATAGCGCAGAAGACTGGTATTTGTGTGTGGTAATAGTATCGAGTCTCCCATCGTGCATTATGGTGGTTAGATGTCTACAGCTGTCAATATGAATACTTTACAATCACGAACGAAGTTGTAAATGTGGAAGTAAGTTTCTGTCTTTTTGTTACGTTTTGACGACTAAATGGCTATATCAATATTGATGGAATTTAACAATGAAATAGTGTAGGAAGGTCACAGGACATTTTTTCGGCATGAATAACAGTTTTAGTCACGAAATTTTAAGAACTTATCGAATGATGAAAGACAGACAGATTCATGTGTTAGTCTGTAATGTTACGTTGGTTGCTCAGTCACGCAATCTGTTAGTGTTTGATTTATTAATAAACTAGCTGTTACCCGCGACTTCGTACGCGTGGACTTGGAGTTTCAATTCCAGAATTGGATATAGAAAACTGTTAGTAACGTAAGATTTGGCCCAAACAACACGGAGTCGACATAATATGATGGAAAGCCATCATTATATCATCCTATCATCTAATCTGTCTCATGAAGAGAATCAATTTACAACATATTTAAAAACAGAAAAGTAAGCGAAGGTGCGGGGATGTGTGTGTGTGTGGGGGGGGGGGGGGGGGGTTAACTGATGGCAGCTTTATTTCAGCTTGGTTTTTTCTTCTTTATTCAACATGAGCATCTGAATCTTATAATCTAATAGCAACACATTGTCTTCTAGACCTGCACCTTAGGCCAGGTTTACGTCCGTAAGGCATGTCAAAAAGGAAGACAAATTGGTGCCAGAAACTTTTATACAGACACAAATGAATAGTACAGTGCAGATCAAATTGAATTCTATACTAAATAATAAGTTTTGTTTCTTATCGAAATTTATTAATAAATCAAACACTAACAGATTGCGTGACTGAGTAGTAGCACAGAGTCACCTTTCGATCACAACATCGGCCGATTTTCAGAAACTGTGGTACTGTGGTAGATATGGTGGTTGTAAGTGGCCGACCAAGGATATTTTCGTATTTCGACTGTCTCCGCATATGTCACTTTTCTGCCACAACTACATAGCATAGAACATTGGTGTTTGTGTATGGTAGTAGAATCGTATCTCATGTAGTGCACTATGGTTGTTAGATGTCGGTAGCTATGGGGGTGTGGGAGATATGGGGGTTGAAAGTGATCGACCTGTGGCAATTTCATACTTCTGCCAAAGACAAAAGTGTCATGGTGTATCACTTTTCAGCGAAAACTATAGATCGCAGATAACTGGTGTTTGTAAAGTATGAAATTGCCACAGGTCGATCACTTTCAACCCCCATATCTCCCACACCCCCATAGCTACCTACATCTAACAACCATAGTGCACTACATGAGATACGATTCTACTACCAAACACAAACACCAATGCTCTATGCTATGTAGTTGTGGCAGAAAAGTGACATATGCGGAGACAGTCGAAATACGAAAATATCCTTGGTCGGCCACTTACACCACCATATCTACCACAGTACCACAGTGATCGAAAGGTGACTCTGTGCTACTACTACACACAAACGCCAGTTATCTGTGATCTATAGTTTTCGCTGAAAAGTGATACACCATGACACTTTTGTCTTTGGCAGAAGTATGAAATTGCCACAGGTCGATCACTTTCAACCCCCATATCTCCCACACCCCCATAGCTACCTACATCTAACAACCATAGTGCACTACATGAGATACGATTCTACTACCAAACACAAACACCAATGCTCTATGCTATGTAGTTGTGGCAGAAAAGTGACATATGCGGAGACAGTCGAAATACGAAAATATCCTTGGTCGGCCACTTACAACCACCATATCTACCACAGTACCACAGTTTCTGAAAATCGGCCGCTGTTGTGATCGAAAGGTGACTCTGTGCTACTACTACACACAAACACCAGTTATCTGTGATCTATAGTTTTCGCTGAAAAGTGATACACCATGACACTTTTGTCTTTGGCAGGAGTATGAAATTGCCACAGGTCGATCACTTTCAACCCCCATATCTCCCACACCCCCATAGCTACCGACATCTAACAACCATAGTGCACTACATGAGATACGATTCTACTACCATACACAAACACCAATGTTCTATGCTATGTAGTTATGGCAGAAAAGTGACATATGCGGAGACAGTCGAAATTCGAAAATATCCTTGGTCGGCCACTTATAACCACCATGTCTACCATAGTAACACAGTTTCTGAAATTCGGCCGCTGTTGTGATCGAAAGGTGACTCTGTGCTACTACTACACACAAACGCCAGTTATCTGTGATCTATAGTTTTCGCTGAAAAGTGATACACCATGACACTTTTGTCTTTGGCAGAAGTATGAAATTGCCACAGGTCGATCACTTTAAACCCCCATATCTCCCACACCCCCATAGCTACCTACATCTAACAACCATATTGCACTACATGAGATACGATTCTACTACCAAACACAAACACCAATGCTCTATGCTATGTAGTTGTGGCAGAAAAGTGACATATGCGGAGACAGTCGAAATACGAAAATATCCTTGGTCGGCCACTTACAACCACCATATCTACCACAGTACCACAGTTTCTGAAAATCGGCTGCTGTTGTGATCGAAAGGTGACTCTGTGCTACTACTGCACACAAACACCAGTTATCTGTGATCTATAGTTTTCGCTGAAAAGTGATACACCATGACACTTTTGTCTTTGGCAGGAGTATGAAATTGCCACAGGTCGATCACTTTCAACCCCCATATCTCCCACACCCCCATAGCTACCGACATCTAACAACCATAGTGCACTACATGAGATACGATTCTACTACCATACACAAACACCAATGTTCTATGCTATGTAGTTATGGCAGAAAAGTGACATATGCGGAGACAGTCGAAATTCGAAAATATCCTTGGTCGGCCACTTACAACCACCATATCTACCACAGTTCCACAGTTTCTGAAAATCGGCCGCTGTTGTGATCGAAAGGTGACTCTGTGCTACTACTACACACAAACACCAGTTATCTGTGATCTATAGTTTTCGCTGAAAAGTGGTACACCATGACACTTTTGTCTTTGGCAGGAGTATGAAATTGCCACAGGTCGATCACTTTCAACCCCCATATCTCCCACACCCCCATAGCTACCGACATCTAACAACCATAGTGCACTACATGA
The DNA here is from genome assembly GCA_031002005.1 of Vandiemenella viatica. Lineage (NCBI taxonomy): Eukaryota > Metazoa > Arthropoda > Insecta > Orthoptera > Morabidae > Vandiemenella > Vandiemenella viatica. Next base: position 202,149,542 of record CM061919.1, on the reverse strand, counting down.
GATACGATTCTACTACCATACACAAACACCAATGGTCTATGCTATGTAGTTATGGCAGAAAAGTGACATATGCGGAGACAGTCGAAATTCGAAAATATCCTTGGTCGGCCACTTATAACCACCATGTCTACCATAGTAACACAGTTTCTGAAATTCGGCCGCTGTTGTGATCGAAAGGTGACTCTGTGCTACTACTACACACAAACGCCAGTTATCTGTGATCTATAGTTTTCGCTGAAAAGTGATACACCATGACACTTTTGTCTTTGGCAGAAGTATGAAATTGCCACAGGTCGATCACTTTCAACCCCCATATCTCCCACACCCCCATAGCTACCGACATCTAACAACCATAGTGCACTACATGAGATACGATTCTACTACCATACACAAACACCAATGTTCTATGCTATGTAGTTGTGGCAGAAAAGTGACATATGCGGAGACAGTCGAAATTCGAAAATATCCTTGGTCGGCCACTTTCAACCACCATATCTACCACAGTAACACAGTTTCTGAAATTCGGCCGCTGTTGTGATCGAAAGGTGACTCTGTGCTACTACTACACACAAACACCAGTTATCTGTGATCTATAGTTTTCGCTGAAAAGTGATACACCATGACACTTTTGTCTTTGGCAGAAGTATGAAATTGCCACAGGTCGACCACTTTCAACCCCCATATCTCCCACACCCCCATAGGTACCGACATCTAACAACCATAGAGCACTACATGAGATACGATTCTACTACCAAACACAAACACCAATGCTCTATGCTATGTAGTTGTGGCAGAAAAGTGACATATGCGGAGACAGTCGAAATACGAATATATCCTTGGTCGGCCACTTACAACCACCATATCTACCACAGTACCACAGTTTCTGAAAATCGGCCGCTGTTGTGATCGAAAGGTGACTCTGTGCTACTACTACACACAAACACCAGTTATCTGTGATCTATAGTTTTCGCTGAAAAGTGATACACCATGACACTTTTGTCTTTGGCAGAAGTATGAAATTGCCACAGGTCGACCACTTTCATCCCTCATATCTCCCACACCCCCATAGCTACCGACATCTAACAACCATAGTGCACGACAGGAAAGACGATTCTACTACCACACACAAATACCAAAGGTCTATGTTATGTAGTTGTGGCAGGAAAGAGAAGTATACGGAGATACGAATTTTTGGTCGAAATATGAAAACGCCCTGCACTGACCAACTTTAATCATTATATCTCCCACATCCCCACAGCTATCGGCATTCGGCCAACGTTGTGCACGACAGGAAACTCCATGCTACTTCCACCAACAAACATCAGTGATCTGTGCAAGGTAGTCGTGGCTGAAAAGTGAAATATAGGAAAAAACACGTCTATTTTTATATATATATAAGATTTATGGGAATCATTAATAAACCCCTCCATACGACAAATTATTTTTGTTTTAAAAACTAAATCCACTCTTTGAAAAGAGATTCAGAAGTCACTGACATTAACTTTATTCATATAGATGAAATTTTCTCAGGAAACTAGCTGAGTGAGAGCATTCGTATAGCACGACGTTTCGGCAGTCATATTGTCTGCTGCCATTGTCAAATGACTTGACATTGCCGCCATTGTCAAGTGACTTGACAGTGACACCATTGTAAAGTGACTTGACAATGGCAGCAGAGAAAATGAGTGCTGAAAAGTTGTGCTATACGAATGTTCTCACTCAGCTAGTTTACTGAGAAAATTTCATCTGTATACAATACCGAAAAAGGCTCCACTCTTATGTAACTTTTTTCCTGTGAGAAGTTGAGCGTTATCTAAAATTTAGAGGCATGGGAGTTGTAGAATAGTAAACTACTGTAATTAGTTTATTTTCATGTGTAAAAGCTATCCATCCATGGTCTTTCAAGTGGATTCCAAAATATTGAATCACTTTCTCACAAAAATAGAAAGTTGTAGAGAAATGTAGCTACTATCACCTCTGATATAAGCTCCTGTTTAATTACTCTCCTTATTTGGATAATAGTTTCTTGTAAGCCTTCCATACAGTTATCATTTTAGTATGTATTATGAAATATTTATTTTATTTGCTGAATAATTTATACAATTTATGATTTCATTATTGCAGTGAAGAATGTTGGGAGGATGAAGACGTCACTCATCACAGATGAAGGTAGGAGGACATATAAAATATGAGTATACAATATAAGAGTATAAACCTTGATCATGTATAGAGGTGAGACAAATGCAGAGGGATCAGATGTGTTGACATAAAAGTTGTAAGCTAACCTAAAATTTCACAAACTGCTTAGCATAATTTATTTACAGACAAATGGGCTCAATTAAAGAGCATGGCAAATCAGTTTTAGAACCATTTATTTAGTCAATTCAAGTTATGAACCAAGTTAAACAGTTATAGATAATCAGAACACAAGAACAACATATTTTGTATTTGGTTTCAAAATATTTTGTAATAGTAAACATTTCCTTTGACATTTTGAGAGACATTTGGAATAATAATTAGTAAAAAGATGATAGAAATTATGTTTCTTGAGAATCCTACTAAAGAATTTTGAATACATTAAAAGTTAAAAGCTTGTAGGTAGCCTTAAGATGTAATTGCATACTTTAAATACTAGAAGTCGTATTTTCATTGAGAGAAAGTCAGTTTACAGTTAGAAAAAAGCATAATTTTGGCTTACACAACAGATTAAATTTGGGAAAAGCTAATAAAGTTTAAAGTTTGATTTTCGAGTGGTGTAAAAACTTTGAACACATGGGTAGGTAAAATTAACCCATTTAGATAATATATGTGAGTTCAGTGAGGAAACTATATTCAAACCACACTACAGTATAATACAACTTGAATAGTTTTCAGGAAGTTTATTTAAATGCATGAAGTCATTGGGTCATGATAAGAGAAAATAAATTTTTGTAAGAGTTTTAGCGGGAAGACGTAGCAAAAATAGCTTGCGAGATAGCCTTCAAATGAATTATATTACAGAAATTCATAGTAAATCAGAGATATCAGGTAGTGACTTCAAATTAGAACAGTTAGAATCATATAAAGTAGGTTACACAGATGTCAGGTAGTTAATTATATGCGGGGTTGAAACTCGTGATTGCACAACATTTTGCTTCAAACTGTTAGAGAATAGTAAACACAGTGTTCTTGGTGCCAAATGAAAGGGAGATAAATTAGAAGTAAAATAATTGTTTCAGCTTTGTAGCTGTATAATTGTGGAAGTTAAAAGCAGCTTTTGAATTAAGCAGAAAATAATTTTTTACGGCCCAACTATTACAGCTACGAAAATTTTCATTAGGATCAAAATTAACACTTTTTAATCAACCTAGCGACTGACAAAAGTTTTGATCAATAGGGATATTTCGAGCCACAAAAGTAAAAAATATGATGAAATAGAGTCGCAAGGATAAATATTTTTCACACTTTGGCAGTCAAGTGGATGTTGCCGGCAGAAGAATTGTGGTTGAACGGCAGTAGGTTACTTATACAAACGACGGGGACTAATGGCATTCTGTCGCTGGAAACCACTGGAGCAAGACTGGTGTCAGTTTGTGGAGTGCTTAGCGCTGGAAGGTGGGAAGTGAAGCATGGTCATGTGTGGTTAGGGGCAGCCATCTTAAAATTGAGTAGTGCGGCATAACAGATTCAAATCCTTTAATGTGACTTTAATTCAGTAATGGGGTTGGTCTGGTCTGATTACTAATCATAGCTTGCAGTCAAATATTTTGGTGAAGAATTTCAATTGCCTACAGATTGTTCGAACTTGTAAAAAAATTTCTCAAGAATACAGTGAAGCTTTGAACTTTAAATTAGCAGCAGTGATATTTATTTATTAGAAGAACCTACCTTTTCCATTTTGAAGGTATGAAGATGGTGGTGACCAAAAATAACAATCTAATATCCAAGACAGTTATAGTTGAGGTGATTTCTGGTTATCATAACCCCACAACCTGATATTCTCCTTACAAAGTCATCACATGACTGAAGTCAAAGTTGACCAAGATGGGAAGGATGATGGTGGCAATGTTCAGGGGAGAGCAAGGTAGTCAAAAATTACAGAAAAGGCCTTTCCCAGAGATTAAACGTTTCTTAATTTGATTACCTAACCATAATTTCACTTTCACCATCATTGTAATTTCCTTATTTGAAATATTTAAGTCAAGTTTTGCACAGGCCAGAACTTTCCTCTTTGTAACTCTTACTTCGTGAAATGTATTGTTTTATTGTGAACCATTAATGCATAATATCCTTTAACCAACTTCTTTTTTTAATTAATTTTTTTTTTCTGGACATACAGATTACAAAGAGTTAAAAAGTCTTCTGCAGAGGCTGGTGGCTGCAACAGAAAATGTTGCTGTTGGCACACTTGAACTAATATACAGCAAGATGAACATGTCAATAACGAAGTGTAAAACTGAAAATGATTATTCAAAGGCTGTAGAGGTAACATTTGTTATTACAACATTGCATTCAAAATTCATTTTCTTAGTCAATGGCTAATGTCTTTGTATTGGTTACAAATAGTAATTTTCTGTAATATTTATGCAAAATATGAACTCTGATGTTTTAAGCATAATTTTCTCATAAAAAGCCATATTTCAACTTATTGATTAATTAAGTATGAACATTGAAATATGGAGGTTGTGATTTGATCAACAACCAACTGTTTATATATATATATTTGGAAAAATAACTCATCACTTACTACAGATGAAGTCAGAGGGATGAGACAAACAGAAAAACACAAAAAGATGAAAAACTTTGCAATATTTTGATTTTAAAACATGATTCATGTACGTAATATTTGGCCATTTGGCAAAGAGGGAAGTGCACACATCATGGTCTACCACATGACCCAATTAGTCATGCAGTAGACCATGTTGTGTGCATACCCCTCCTTGATATACAGTGTGAGTCAGGAGGAAAAGTACTTGCTTTGAGGGGTGATACTACTGGTAATTCTGAACAAAAAATTTCTAATAAACATATGCCCTTTTCTTAACCATTTCAGGGTAAACAAATAAAAACAACTAGGAATGGGAAAAGTGTAGCATCGTCTTTACTAATCCTTTCAGTACGCAGTTCACTTGTGCATGGTTCAGTTGTTTACTTCAAGTCTCAGTCCGACAGCACTTGTCGTAGTGCATGGTACTACAGTGTTGCTTCATGAACAAAAGATACTGTTTAGTGTAGTGAAAATGCCACGGATCTTTGCACATGCAGAGTAGGCTGACATGATGTTTGTCTATGGTTTTTCCAATGGAAATTCCAGAGCTGCTGTTAGAGAATACCAACAATGATTTCCTATTCGCAGAGTTCCAGATAGCAGGGTGTTTCACGGATTGCGTGAGTGTGGTACACTTCCCAGTGTAAATATTGTATCTGAACGTCCATTACAACAAACCTTTAATGAAGTTGAGAACATGCTTCAAGTAGTGGAATGCAGCCCAACTACTAGCTTTAGAAGAATTGCAGCTCAACTTGGTATTCCACAAACACAAGTGATATGCACAGTACACGAGCAACGTCTGTATCCATTTCATTGGCAGAGTGTATAACATATGCATGAAGGAGATGATGCCAACTGGCAAGACTTCTGTCAATGGAGCATTGCCAATGATAGATTAATTCCATGTATTCTGTTCACTGATGAGTAAACATTTACCCGCAACGGAATCAACAACACACACAACTCTCACCTATGCTGGTGGAAGGTGATCACGTATTGGATTACTGTTTGTGGCGTTGGCTTAAGAGTGAAGTCTACAAGTGCAGAGTGGACACAAGACAGGAACCTCTCGCTAGTATTTTACATGCTTGTGCTCAAGTAAAGGAATGCAGAAATGAGCTCAGATCAGCAACATAACACCTGTCTACAAGAGCAGCAAAATGCATTGAAGTTGACAGTGGAATGTTTGAACATCTTTTTTGAGGATACTTATACAATTAAACAAACCATAACATAACAGTATCTTAGTTTACTGTCTCCTGAACTTTTTCCGTTCCTAGTTGTTTTCATTAGTTCACCCTGAAACGGTTAAGAAAAGGGCATATGTTTATTAGATGTTTTTTGTTCAGAATTACCAGTAGTATCATCCCTCAAAGCATGTACCTTTCTTCCTGACTCACCCTGTATAGTAATAATAATTACAATGAGGATGAGAATGCTTTAAGGCAATGAAACTAAGGAAGGCTAGGGAAATTACACCAAGACATAACACTTACAACAGATGACAGTGGCTGGGAATGGTTAACACAAAAAACACAAATACAAAGACAAGTAACACAAAATTTCAGTGGTTAACCTTCTTTTTTGGCAGAGTCTGGCACTTGCTTTGTGAATGGAGGATGCAGGTGATACGGCAGGGGTGACATAAGTGATGATGTAGAGGGAAGGTGCAAGAAAGTATTAAATTGATAATTAATAATGCTGAATATTAGTTGGTACACATCACCAACATAATTAATGTCTGAGGATATTAATATTTTAAGTAGTAAAGATACAATACTGTATAAGATCTGTAAAATGTAAATAATAGTAATAATAAGTGCCGGGTCTTGTAAGGTAACCTAAAATTTCACAAACTGCTTAGGGAAATTTATTCACATAGTAGCGGGCTCAATTGAATAGCATGGCACATCAGTTTTAAAGTCAGTGACTTAGTCAATTTAAGCCATAAATGAAGTTAAACAGCTATAGAAACTCGGAACATAATATTAGCATATCTGCAATTTGGTTTCAGAATAATTTTTAAAAGTAAATATTGACTTCATTTCTAGAGACATTTAGAATTATAACTAGTAAAAGGTCGATTGAAATTTTATAGCTAGAGAATCCTACTAAAGAGTTTGAAAACATTAAAAGTTAGAAGCCAGTATGTAAACTTAAGACGTATATGCACATTTTACAATTAGAAGCCATATTTTGAAAGATAGAAAGTCAGTTTACAGCAAGAAAGAAGTGTAATTTTGGCTTACACAATATATTAAAGTTTGGAAAAGTTCATTAAAGTATAAAGGTTGATTTGTGAGCAATATGTAAAAGCTTTGAACACATGGGTAAAGATAAAAATAACCAGTTGAGAAAATATACGTAAATTCAATTGAGAAAACCATATTCAAAACAAAGCATAATACAATACAAACAGTTTTCGGTAAGTTTTAATTAAATTCATGAAGTCATTGAGTCAAGATAAAAGAAAGTATTTTTTTTTAATAAGATTTTGGCGGCAACGATACATTTACAAAATGGCTAGGACAGACAGCATTCAAGTGGAGGATTTTACAAAATTCATAATAAATTGGGTAGCAACTTCAAATTTACATAACTTACAAACAAGAACAAGTAGAATTGTTTAAAACATGTTTTGCAGATGTAGTTACATATAGTTTTGAAATTAATGATTGCACAACATTTTGGTTCAACCTGTTGTAAACATGAAGATTTTTATACCAAATGAAAGAGCAGTAAATTAGAAGCAAGTTAAAAGCTATTTCAGCTTTGTAGCTGCAAAATTGTGGGAGTTAGAAGCATTTTTGAATTAAACAGAAAATAATTTTTTATGGACAAACTATTAAAACTACGAAAATTTTCATGGGGATTGAAATTATCATTTATTAGTCAACCTAGCTACTGCCAAAATTTCAGATCAATAGGACTTTTTTGAGTCACTAAGGTTATAAGACTGGCAAGATCAGACACGCAGGGATACATCTTTTTTACACTTTGGGAAGTCACATGGCTTGCTAGTGTGGAAGAATACAGACTGACAGTTGGAGGTTACTTGCAGGAGAAACTGGAACTAGCTGTTGTCTGTTGGTGGAAATCACTGGAGCAGGATGTGTGTCACTCTGGGAGAACTTAGTGCTAGAAAGCAGAAGTGGAAGCATGGTGATTGGGGTTTAGAGGCGCCATCTTAGAAAATTTTGTGGAGTGCGCAGAACATTTTTAAATATCTTCATGTGACTATTATTCAGTAATGGTCTGGTTTGAATCACTCATAATAACCTGCAGTCAAATTAATTGGTCATGATTTCCGATTGCCTACAGATTGTTCGAACTTGAAAATTTTTTCTGAAGAATACAGTGATATTTTGACTTTGAATTAGAAGCAGTGAATTTTATTTGATGAACCTACCTTTTCCATTTTTGAGGGAATCAAAAAGGTGGTGACTGAGAACTTTAGAACAATCTAGTATCCAAGGCCTTCAACACGGTTATAGTTGAGGTGTTAACTGTTTGCACTAACCCCAGTGAATGTTATATCCTCACAGTCTACTGGTATGGTCTTATTGGAGATTGAGGCCTGGTATCAAGGATATTTCGATAATCTAGTTCCCATCTGCAAAGTTCAAATTTTTTTTGGATAAAACAATTGATGGAATTTTTCAACTCGTGGGAACTGATATTTTTGGCACCAGCATACATTGTTTGCCTGTGGCTATTAATTCCAATAATGATTGAGTTGTACTGTGGAGGCATTTGAGTTGATAAATCAAGTGTATTGTGGTGTAAGTGGTGTGTCCAATGGTGGGGAAGATTTTCCCCACAGTTGGATTGGAATAGTTTGTGGTAGCTTGGTGCATGCTGTGAGTTTTGCAGTGGGATATGTTACATCCATTATATTAACTGATGTTTTTTTAAAAAGTAACAGATTGATGCTCTTTCACAGTTGGCTAATGTAAATTATGATCCATTAGATCATGAAGCAGTACAGTTATACTTCAACATCCCTGTAAACTAGTTCATATTGTTGATGGTAAGAATGAAATGGAGGTATTGTTGCTTAGAAAAAGCTGTGTAGAGGTTGGATCGCAATTTCATAACCAACCCAGACTGTTAATAAGGTCTGTAGTATATTCAAGACCAATGCAGGGCTATATATAGGACATGTGAGATCCCTGGGCTGAATCTGTGGTGTGGTTCAGCCCCACAAATATTTTGAAATTTAACCTTGCATTTTGTAGCAATTATTTTAAGGGTTCACCCACATTTCGGGACTTCCAGTCCAAAAATCAGTTCGAAAATTGATTACTTTCTTGAAATATGTGAAAAAATTCTATTCTTCTTTTTTGTGGTGCAAACCTCTTTGTGTTGTAGGTTCATATGCTGCAGCCTAGATAGTTGTGTACATGAATGCGTCTCTGGAAAAATGTATAACTCTATAATGTTTTGGATTTTGTTTCAATTCAGGGAAGAGATTTAACATAAGGTCATATAGTTATAGTATGTGTGTGTGTCCTTATGTTTTTTTATTGGTTAGGGGGGTGTGTGATGAGATACTAAAAGAGTAGAGTGGAAAGGCTAGTGCATAAGAATCAATTGGTCATCAAACTGCCAGAGTGTAATTGTAACAATAAGACTAAAGGGGCCCACAGATGATCAACTTGGTTGACAACAATGTTGTCAACTTGGCTGTCAGTGTTTGCCACAGACGAAACTAAATGTTGGCGACCAAGTTGTAAACATCACATTTGAGTATGTGTCATCATTGCGTTTTATTTGTTGAGTGTTTTCTATTGCTGAATTTTATTATTTTGAATTACTGTTTTAAAGTATTTTGGTAATAGTACAGCTTTATTATTGAAAAAATGAGTGAGGGACAACTCTAGTTTTTAGTTTTAAGAGAGTTGCGTTACGATAATATGTCCCCTGCTTGACACAAAGGCACGATATTTAAAACGGCGTTCGAAATTCTAATTCCAATTTAATGAGCGAACAACATGTCACTGCAACTGACGATGTCCAAAACTTTTTAAGAACGGGAAGTAAAATTTTCAATGAATTGGATAAAGTGCGGCCGTTTATTGAAAATGATATGAACATCATGAGGATTTTATTAATGTGAACAAACGATTGTTCACTTATTTTTTATTTTTTTTGCATTACGCCTTGCCGACGTCAAGATCATGAGGTAAGAAAAAACTGAAGGCAAGGAATGGGAAGGTATTCGGCAATGGCCTTTTGAAGGAACCATTCATGCGTTCACTTGGAGTGATTTGTAGAAACCATGGAAAACCCTAATTTGGATGGGTGGATGGGGATTCAAACCCGCGTCTTCTCGAATGATAGGACAGCACGCTCGGTCAGCTGTTCGAAACCCTGATGTTTTTAGCTAGTGAGCAGAGCGTCGAGGTTTTAAAATTTCTCTATATCTCCACACTTTGTCATTGAGACTTGTAGTGTAACGTAGGAATTTCAGTGATCTGAAGTACGATTAACTTAGCACGTACTCATCTTCGGCTCCGGCTCTAGTTCTTTAGCTCAGTTTCACGTTTTTCAATTCCCTCCGGTAACAAGTTCTAAAATTTCTGACTGTATTCTTATAACTGTCAATATACGTATTTAGCTCAATTTGTTGGCAAAGAACTAAATAGGTTTGGTCACTCATTCTTTTATTGCGATCCTGAAAAATTTCCTATTTCAATTCCACAACTTTGGCAATTCTTTTAAAGTATTGAAAAATTCATCCAAATTTTAATTTTCTGTACACTTTCCATATTCAATAAACAGTAATTGACCTCAAAAATGATAATATAAATATTAACTGATCAAATGAAAACGTAGTCACCAAAAACAATAACATAGACAGAACAGCTCCAAGTTTACAACTGATGTTGAGAACATTGTCATCAACTTCCCCACAGACGCTACAACAAGGTCTTCAACATTAGACTCTGCCCACTAAATATCAAAACTGTTTGATCTTACTTCAACCAAAACCTCAACCTGAATCTCAACCACCAACCTGCCCACAGACGTTCAACTTAGTCTTCAACATGGCAAGTTGACGACAAGGTTGACAACCAAGTTGATCGTCTGTGGGCCCCTTTAGTCTAGCGACAATGAGAGGGTTTGGTAGAAGGAGGCCCGGCAGTGAGCATATAGTGTCAGTGGAGACCGATCGGCGCATGATGTAGTAAGCATGCGAATTGGTGTATGTAGCGTAATGCACGTGGGACGGCAATTTAAGCTCCTGAAAGACAAGTAGAGTAACATTACTGTTATAGTTGATGAGTAGTGAAGGTTTTAAGCAATTTGGAGAACTATACATGAAGTTGAACTGTTTAAGTGAAGCACTGACTTAGATCGGGAAAACATATTGCTCAAGCCTGGGTCTACGTTATCATAGTCTGATCTGTATCTTTGGCGACCAGTCTGTATTAGCCTTATCCACGGTCAAATTAAGTGATGTGTGTACTTTAGTAAGCGGTCATATCAGTTGAAGTTGGTGGTTGATTATGTACAATCAGCAGAAATAAACTTATGCATTCCAGTTTAACAAGAAACTACAACTTTCATTAAACTAAATCCCAGCTCGCTTTTCCCGACAGGTGGGGGGGGGGGGGGATGGATGAATAGAAACAGTAAATTTAGAAACCACAATTAATGAAATTACTTTAACACAAATGTGAACATCTTTGGCTTCTTTAGATGCTATGATTAATCATAAAGTTGTAGTCAGATGACACAACACTTATAATAAAAGGTTAAACCGAAGAAGTACTTCAGCAAAGTATTAATAAAACCACTAACCAGCGATTGAATTGGTCCAAAAACAATCATTTAATAATAAATTGTGAAAAAACCATTGCAGTAAATTTCCATACTACTCAAAACAGGAACCCTGCCAACCCAAATATTATTTTGAACACTCAGACTTTAGAAAGCAAATTAGATTCAAAATTTCTAGGGTTATGGATTCAATCTGATCTAAAATGGAATAGACATATTCAATATTTGAACTCGAAATTGAATCAAATCTGTTATGCATTACGTATCTTAAAATTAACCACTAGTAAATAAACTTAGAAAAATGCATACTTTGCCCATTTTCACTCACAAATAAAGTATGGAATTATATTCTGGGGGTTATCATCAGATGCACTAAGTACTTTCAAAATTCAGAAGAGAGCAATAAGAATAATGACAAATCACAAATCATGGGAATCTTGTAGACCCGTATTTAAATATATGAACATTCTTCCACTACCAAGCATTTACATCTTTGAAACCATTATGTTTTTTAGAAATAATGTCATAGGTAAAGATGCAGCTCTTAAAACAAATAATGAGGTACATGATCATTTCACAAGGAAACAATCAGATTTGCATATTATGCATACAAAAACCAAAATGTATCAAAATGGAACATTTCACATAGGGATTAAGCTTTTTAATAAATTACCGCACAATGTAAAAGCAACATCAGAAAAGGGAAATTTTGAGAAATTGTTGATGTCATACCTTCAATACCACTCATTTTACTCTGTAGAAGAATATTTGAATTGTATTAATTAATTTAATGAAAATAATGTAATGTAAATGTAAATAATTTAATGTAAATCATATTTTATAATTGACGTGTCCCATATCATTATGTATAAAGTACATGTATATGATTTAGAGGACAAATAAAATACTACTATGTACTTACACAGAACTGAAGTATCTGTTGTGTCAGACTGAATTAAGACACATGGATCTTATATATTTAACTTGCATGAAGCAGAGTTGATGATACTTCCCATGAATTCCATTGGAATTTTGTAGGTAAACAAAAGCTAAAACCACTGTTTCCTAATAACATAAGAGAAGTACAGACAGGTTAACGTGCACCCTATACTATAATTAACCACTAATAAAGTGTAGGGAAAGCTATTTATGAAGTTTAAATAAATCTAATACTACCAAAAATTAATAATGTTATTCTAAAAATTAAATATCCATGAGCTTAGAGGGAACAAATGAGGGAAGGACTGAACGTGGGGGTTCTGCTCACAGTGCCACTAACAAGATTACTATGGAAGACTATTTAGCCAAAACCATAGTGAAACACAACTCAAACTATCCCAACTCATTGCAGGACAAACAGTTCCCTCTTGCCATTAGTCATCTGCAATCTTTTTCTCTGGATGTGTTGTCCACTAATGATGCTGCCATTGGCAGTCTACTGCTAATTACTGATCTTGCAAGAACTAAACTTGAGAATTCACAATGAGAGTAAATTCTCTCCATTAACCCTTCCACTCTAACATCATTGTTGAAGGGGCATATCTCAGGCAATTGACAGTCATCCAAACATTGTTATTGTAAGGCAAAGTCCAAACTGACACTACTTAATTTTGACTCTTTGGCCTCCCCTGTGGTACAGCATGCAATAACTTTCAATAAACTAGCTTTTGCTACAAGCAAGCAGTATAGTCACCTCTCTGATTATATAAACCTTTCTATTTCGTGTAGACTTTACCAAATTTACATTCATCAGAGCATCAGAACAATTGAGGATCACCTAACACAGTATAAATGACATCAAATGCTGATGAAATCGGAAAAGTCTGTGGCCTTTGATGAAGAGCACAGGATGGAGTTTAGCAAAATGGTGGGTCTGCCAAGGGTCTTTTCCTTCTGAGACTTAGTCATGAGCAAGTTGTTGGAAATCTGCATGAATTAAAAAAAAACATCATCGATAGAGATAGCATACTCTACCTGATGCCAGTCATAACAGATTTCTTACATGAATGTGGCAGATCTTCACAATAGGACAGAAACGGATCAAGCCATCATTTGTGACACAGTTAGAATGGGCCTGACAGCATCACAGAATGCATATTCAGCCAGAGAGCAAGGTATTCCACCATCTGTTTGGACACCCCAGCTCCTTTGTAATATCATGTTGTAAGCACCTTACTACTGAAGAGGTTATGGAAAGGGAAGCTCAGTTTACCATCCCGATACCGATACAAAAAACAATGAAACAAACCATTTATAATAATATTCTGTACATTTCTAATGGTTCCAGAACGTTTTAATAATAAATATCAAAGTGATAATAAGATTTGGTTAACAGTCCCACGTTGCGACTTTTCAAGAGTAAATTGTAGTTCATTGGGATAATCTCAGGACCTTAAAAGTACATTTAAACACGTCCCGTAATAGTTTCTCCAATATTAAATAAGTTCTAAATAAGGTCATAAACATTTAACAAAAGATAATAGCAAACCTAAAATGTGAATGATACTACGCAGTTAGCCGGTAAGTCAGACATGAATTTCAGCTAAAATAATATATTTAAATAAATAAAAACTTTTGGAAAGTACTTAAAATTAATAAAGGAATGTTGTAAAAGATATACCTCAGGCTGAAAAGCTGTAAATAAAAAGTCAAATTGTAGGATGAAAAGTAAGAAAATTACCGATTCTAGGGAAGTCCATATCTTTTAAACTACCGAACAGATTTGGATAATTTATACACCAATATAATCAGCAGAGACGGGAGAGCACTTCTAAAATAACTTAAAGCCCGAAATCTAAAAATTTTGACGGTCCGATTTTGTACACAGATTTTTGAAATGACTACGTAATCCGGTGTAGCAACACACCCCAACTAAATAAATCCATAACTCCGTTCTGGAGCACTTAAATCATTATTACCAAGAGACAGTAAACACATATTTTTGCGTGATCTACACACCAGGAATTTCTGGTGAACATCGGGAGATAAATCAAATATTTCTATGTCTTTTTTGACCACTTTAGTCCTAGTCTGATATAGGGAATTGCGGCGCCATGACGGGTCACTTTGTACTGAAGCGTTGGAGGAGCAGGATGTGTGCTGGTTAGACTGAGATGAGCTAGCCTCGGGTGGCTTGAGCATGAGGCTAGTCGGTAACTTGGCGGACACAATGGACGATAGACGCCATATTGTGATTTTTCAGTTACATAGTAAAATGTTGGGAATTTGAACTTTGAATTTTACTGGGGGGAATTATCGGTTCGTGTTATGCTTCGCAACTTGCAATTTTTGTGTGATGATACTCCGATGCCTTGCTAACTGAACAGTTGTAATACAGTGACAATTTTGAATATATGTGAATAGTGAAACTTCAACCTGACTTTCATTTAATAGTATACCCTTCCTGTTTGGGGAATAACGAACAGGTGGCGACCATCTTGAAAACCAGTTAGCATTTTCCTTAGGCTATTCACGGTCAACAAACTATTTTAAGAACTTCAAGTATTCTCCAGTGATAAGTAAGTGAACTATAGTTGAGGAACGTAAAACTGATATCTGACCCCCGGGTATCCGTCTTTGTTCCTTACAATGTACTGATTGTGTTCTATGATAATTTCCACGTACAACTGCAGCTGCTCTCCTTAGCACCTTTTCCAAATTCTGTACACTAATCATAATGTGGATCTTATACTACACTATGATCAAGCAATGATCTGATCAAAATTTTGGTATAACTGTAATTAAATCTGACAATTATGCAGTCACTCATATGGTACACTGAATTTTTTTATCCAGCTAATATTTAGAATGCAATAAGTAATGTATTTTTTTCTTAATTTGCAGCTTCCTGATGTCTCATACACATTATTAAAAAGCACATAAAAATCCATCCATTATTTTTATTTTATTTTTAGAATGATTTGTTTTTGGTGTCCTGTCTAGTCCACAGATCTATATGCACGTTAATTCTTAGTTTTGAAAAATGGCGCTGCTAGTTTACGTGCAATATTCCAATATCTTTGGGTGACTCAAAGCTTCAGAGAAATACCAAAACTATAAATTGCACATGTAACTGCAGCCTCTCACCATGAGCTATTTATGTGCAATCATTTCATTTCAATTGCTGTAACAACTGAAAACATCAGCCAATTTCAAGGATTCTGACCAAATTTTCATTTAAATTATTTAAACTAAAAAATTTAAATAAACAAACAAAAGTTCAGTTGAGGAAAATTCCACATGTAACTGCAGCCTCTCTCCATGAGCTATTTATGTGCAATCATTTCATTTTGATCGTTGTAACAATTGAAAACATCAGCTGATTTCAAAGATTCTGATCTAATTTTCATTTCAAATATTTAAAATAACGAATTTAAATAACGTAATAACAAATATAAGTTCACTTTAGGAATAAATGACTTTGAGTTTTGAAAGCTATTTTTTGATTAAATTATACAATGTGAAAGGGACTCAGCAGGATGAATAGAATGGTGAAAGAATCACACAGATATCAAACTCCATTCAAAACCTATCCTATTATATAAAAAGCTAACGTGGCGTCTGCGTGCGTCGTCTATAGCTGCTTCTCCTATTGGCTAACGAACGGCCAATCATCAACCACCATATTACGTTCGCACCACCATCTTGCTTTTCGTTTATTTACAGCTAGACGCTGAAATTCATATAAGGAGAAGGAGATTCAATATTTGCGCTATTTTATCCGTATCAGTTAGACACAGAAATTGAGAAGGGGATTCAATATTTACGCTACTTTATCTGCATCAGTTATGAGCATAACCTAAGAATTTTTTTGGCAGAAAGTAAGAAGCAAGGAAGTTTATTAAAAACTAGGAGAAATGTACATAATGCGAAATGTATTTGTCACATAAATAACAGTTATCCATTTACAAAATTATAGTCTCCGTAATCTAAAGTGAAATGCATTTTTTTATTTTGAAATCCTGACAAAATACTCTGATAATCTAACGAGAATAACGTTTTCGTATAACTAAAGATATCATTAAGGATGACTTATTCGTTTCTCCTTATAAGCTTTTCCATAATAAATTCCTACTACCATTATATATGATACCCTTAGTTTTTGATACATGTGTTAGCTATTAAATGAGATTTAAGATAACTTTTTTATCAGATGTAAATCATCAAGGATATGACACTCGCAATTCAACAATGATATTATTGCCGCAAAATAGCAGTGAGCAGTGATATAATAAATACTGAGAGTAGGGGAAAAAAATTAATACCAGGCAATTATATGTCACAAAGTTACAATTATTACGTTCGATTAAATTTACATATTGCTTTTTATTTATCTACGACAACCAGATGCAGAAATTAATGTAAGGAGAAGGGTTTTCATTATTTACGCTATTTTACCTGCCTCAGTTGTAAGCACCAGTTTAAACCGTAAACTAAGAATTTTTTGGCACACGGTAAGAAACAATGAGGTTTATTAAAAACTCAGAGAATCGTACATACGTAATCGCGACATGTATTAGTCAAACAAATAACAGTTATTTGTTTTCGAAATTGTAATCTCCGTCATCTAACGTAAAATGCATTTATTTATGTGAGATCCTAACCAAGTGCTCTGATAATCTAACCAGAGTAACGTATTCATATAACGAAAGATATAATTAAAAAGATTATTATTCTTACAAGGTTTTTCAGAATGAATTCCTACTACCACCATAGGTGATACCCATCATTATTCATTTGAGGGTAATAGAGGCTATGATTTTCGAACGCAATATTACTGGAGGTTGTGGTTAAGTTTACCAGAATCGCAACTGACACATTTTGTTACAGCATAATTCACTCTGAAACGAGTTTTACAAACCAATTAAACTGTTTTCGTAAGCGCCATGTTACTAAATGTATTAATTAATGCGGGTGGAAGTAGTTTCATATTTAACGTGCTGAATTGTGCCTGGACCAGGAATAAAACTGATATTACATGGATAGCAAAAATTTTTGGAATTCCTAATCTGATTTAATTTAATTGGTTCTTTACTTCCGGCGTCATTAATTCAGTAGAAGTTACTACTGTATGGCTATGTGAACGGCAAATGAAATATGTAGAACTTTGCAAAATCAAGGTCATTAGTATTATGTAATATCAGTTCCGTTTAATTAACCAACTGCAAAAAAAATGAGCTGCCAGAATATTGCGTTCAAACCGTCATTTTTGATGGGCTCGAAGCTAGTATGAGTAATAATTTTGTAGCAGCACACTGTCTGATATAAACACTATATCATTGAATTTAATACTGTGATGCTGTGTGACTGGTTCCATGGATTAACTGAATTCACTAAAAAAGGGAAAAAACCTGTTATACTAGGTTTGAAAAAACTTGTGACCTGCTAGCCTGTGCATAATTAATCCTGAAGAAGGGTGGTTGTTAATTCAACTTGCCCATCTTTTGTGGAGATTATAGCTTTAGTAGGGATGTCATGGATAATTAATATTCTAAAGAATACATTCTTTTTAAATGCAAGTATTTCATTTTAAATCACTGCTGCCTTCATTCTGAAGGAAAGAATGAAAATTTTCACTTTATTCACTTAGCTTTGGCTAAAGAAAATGAAGTTTTAATTCATTGTTAGTTTTAGTTATTGCACCACAAATTTTTCGTAGGAACCAAAATGAAATTTAAAAGTTCCTATTGACCGTGAATCCAATTAAAAGCAGGACTTCTTCTCAGAAAGATTACAAACTCATTGAAAATAAGCTGATATACAACCAGACAACAACCAATTATTGAAAAGTTCTTCACATCAAAATTGACAAAATTTAAGTGTCTAAAATATACTTATAACACCTAGAAATTCATCCTGAATTTTTTCCATCTGTTACTTTTATTATATTTTGATCAAATTTTATCTGACTTGAGACCCAAAGCAGCTCTGACCAGAATTCCAAATGAGAGAGTGTCACCACTGATACACACATTTCAACAGTGTTGTGATTTTCAGCAAATATTCTCAGTCAGTGAGTGAATTTTATCTAATTCTCTAACTAATACAAATGATTCAGAATAGTGCTCTTTGATTTCCGAAGCTTACTGATTTCTTGTCCAGTGTTTACTGTTTAATAACCGAACTTTACTTTTTCAAGTGGTACAACACAATTTAAACTAGGCATCAGCAGGTTTTATATATAATTTGATTTTCATGCATATTTCTTAATTCCTTCTAGGAATCTTTACTGAAATTCTCAAAATTCTTAAAACTATCAGAAATTATCACCAAATATCTCAAGTTTAAAGCATTTTCACATTCTCTTTCACCTGAGAATACGTTACTGTGAACTGTTGTTTTACACTCCTATGGCTACTATCTATCAGCTTTATCTTTATCTTCCTGCTCTTCCTTCCACCCCTCTCTTCCTAAAGGCACCTTACCTATTCCTTGACTTGGGTAAACCTTAAGGATTATGAATAAGGTGACCAGACATCCCGCATTTGGCGGGACAGTCCTGATTTTTAACAATTTGTCCTGCGTCCCGCGGCATTTTAAAAAAGTCCTGATTTTTGGAAGGACTGCATGACAAGCTAGGGAACGGCAGGAGAACTGGAAGGGAATATACGGCTTCCGGCGGCCATATGGCTATTTTGTCAGGATATGAGTTTTATATTATTTTTGTTAATTTTATAATGTTAAACTTCAATAAAAACAAATAATTGTTGAGAACTGTTTATCGAGAAGTGATTATTAAGAACCGCTTATCATGCTCGCATTGTTGATCAGTTCATTCAGTTACCATTCGACCACCATTGCTTAGACTTAATGAACAATGACATTTTTCGACAATGGCAACAACGAAAACATTTTGCAAATGCCTATCAGACGATACATATCGTGCTAGTTAAACAACTTATGTCAACAAATCTGCTATTCAGATAATTTGGTTAAGTAATTTATTTCATAAATACATAAATGTTCTTGAAATAGCAGACAATACTCGTATTATTTATACTGTATTTTATTTAGGCGGCAAAAAGTCTAGCGGCTGCCTTGAAAGTGACACTTACGACTTAAATTACGGCAAATTCAGAACTTAATTGGAATGATGTTCAAAAATCATTCGATAATATTTCCGTATAATAATATTTCTGAAAATGATCTTTTTAATAAAGTATCATTGTTTAAAAAAATATTGACAAGGAAAATATTACATTTTGGTCTTCAGCAAAAGTAATAATAGAGAACAAATTGTTAGAGATATTTCATCATTTTGAAACAAACCATGTTACATACAATAATGCACTAAAAATTGTGCAATACGCGCTGTCCTTACCAGGAACTAATGCTGCGACTGAACGTGAACAATGACAGAAATCTACAAAATAATTGTTTAAAAAAACATAAAAACCGCCTTCAAAAAACAGCACTGAAATTTTAAAATAACTTTATACCTTGCTTAGGAAAAAGTAAATCTAAATGGACAATATTTTACATTACTGTCATTGAAATTTTTACATTAATTAGTTATTTTTGGAGTCAGTGCCAGCTGTCACATCGCGAAGATCGAATTACTGGTGTTAGAGGCGAAACGGGGAGTACAAACAAAAATTCCCAATATTTTACAGCATGTCGTGAGGCATATAGTGTTATTGCAGGAGACAGCTTAGGGAAACAAATTAATAGTATTTTAATCTGTGGCTCGGCCTTATTGGTCATCCAATCTCTGGTGCTACAGTTTTAATTGGTAGGTTGCATCATGCAGTAAACGATTTACAGTTAGTATAATATCGGCGTATCATCTGTATGTTTCAGTTTTCTTGAAACATGTTTCTAGCATTAATTGTAGGTAAGCAGTAACATGATTTTTTAAGTATTATTGTTATTCCTTATTGTATCTTTTTGTTTTTCTTGCTTTCGCTGGCACCGACTCCAAAAATAACTAATTAATGTAAAAATTTCAATGACAGTAATATAAAATATTGTCCATTTAGATTTACATGTTCCTAAGCAAGGTATAAAGTTCTTTTAAAATTTTTAGTGCTGTTTTTTGAAGGCAGTTTTTATGTTTTTTTAAACAATTATTTTATTTTTAAATTTTTAGTGGTATTATAGTTCTCTGTATTTTAAATATGCCGCAGCAATTCCCATTTTGCGAACTTCCTGGTAGCTCAGAGATTAAAGCGCTTGCTTTCAAAGAAGAATTCTGTCTTTATAAACCACAACTTCCAGAACGGGGTGAATTGGGTGTTGTGTTAAGGAATGTCAGTTTACATTATGGTCCAGGCTATGTTTCGATCTTATCATAACATCTGTTAAAGCTGCTGGTCGATAACCGAAACATGTAACATCTGGGCATTAATACATACCACATACAGAAATCTGTCTCTGGAATATATCTGTTTGCTCCAGCATCACACAGAAAATATAGATTTTTAATTGGATTTCACAACGTGAAAGCCTGCGATCCAAGTTGAAATCTGAAGTACATGTTGAGACATTATGACAAATTTATTTTATAAATTTTATGCCATGACTTAAAAATAGCTTAATTTATTTTGACGGGATTTAAAACTGTGGATTTTTGTAAAGAACATTGAAAATTAAAAGGGGTCAGGGTAAAAGGGAAGAGGGATTGGGCTTTTGTATACCAAATGTACACTGCCTTTTCTGATTGATTTGAAGTATATGTGTGTAAATTTCTATTGACATCAGATGAAAACTGTAGGTATGAATAAAAAACAATTAAGGGGTGTGGAGACGAAGAGTAGTTTGGTTTTTGTAAAGCTAGTGTGGGCAGTATTTTTCTCTTTGTTTTAAAGTATAATGTGCAAATTTCCATCGAAACCAGACAAAAACTGTAGCTTTGTGTAAAGAACATTTGCAAAAATTAAATGAGCTAAGGGAGTGAGCGGTAGGGTTTTGTAAACAGAATGTAGACACTATGTTTCTCTTTGTTTTTAAGTATACATGGGCAGTGTTCCATGGAAATCTGATAAAACTGTGGGCATCTATAAAGAACATTGGAAATTAGGAAGGGTGGGGGTAGAAGGGAAGAGGGATTAGGCTTCTGCAACCTAATTTAAACACAATTGTTCTGTATGTTTTAAAGTATACATGTGCAAATTTCCTGCAGAATTGGATAGAAACTGTAGATTAAAGGATGGAAAGGAAGGAGCGGAGTTTGGACTCTCGAAACCAAATGTAGACAGTATTTTTCCGTTTGTTTTGCAATATAAATGTTCATACTTCCTTAAAAATCAGAAAGAGACGGTAAAGAACATTGACAGTAATTAAAGGGGTAGAAAGAGGGATAGGGTTTGCATTTTTGTGAAAGTTATGTTGACAGTATTTTTTATTTTTCTATTTGTTTTAAAGTATACGAATGCGAAGTTCCACCGAATCGAATTAAAATGTGGGTTTTGTACAAATATTAAGGGAAGGGGAGCTAGGGTAGTTTTTTATTTATTTTTTAGTCAGAAATCTTATCCATAAAAAATTACATATATACATGCCAACTTTCATAAAGATTGGTCAAATGGTGTCGACTGTAGCTTTCTAAAAAGAAATTGACAAAAATCAAGGGGGTGGAAACGGGGAGAGGGGTTTCAGTTTTTGCAAACCAAGAGTTGGCATTATTTTTCTCTTTGTTTTATATTAAAAATTTGTTAAGTTCTGTCTAAACTGGATAAAAATTAAGTGGTTTAATCGGGAGAGGGGGTGGTTTTTAAATTTTTTGGTCAGACACCTTCTTCGTGAAAAAGTACATATAAGCACCAACTTTCACGGTAATCGGTCAAACGATCGTGACTGTAGCTTTTTATAAAGAACATTGACAAAAGTTAATGGGGTTGAAGGAGGGAAAGGGGTTGACCATTGGCAAACCAAATGTTGACAGGATTTTTCTCTTTGTTTTAAAATATACATGGGCAAAGTTCAATAAAAATCAGATAAGAAATACAGATTTCTATAAAATTATGGGGTGTAAAGGGAGACATGGGGTAGTTTATTTATTTATTGGTCAGAAACCCTCTCCATGAAAAATTACATGTATATGCCAACTTCAATGGAGACCACTTAAATGGTGTCGACTGTAGGTTTGTATAAAGAACATTGGTAAAAATTTAGGGGTGGATAGGGGGAGAGGGCTTCAGTTTTTTCAAACCAAAAGTTGACAGTATTTTTCTCTTTATTTTTTACTGTTCATGTCCAAAGTTTCATCGAAATCGGATAGAAAATGTGGGTTTTTATAAAAATTAAGGGGTGTAAAGGGGAGAGGGTTGGTTTTTTATTTACTTATTTTTTGGTCAGATTCTCCATAAAAAATTACATGTATATGCCTACTTTGATGATAAACGGTCAAACGGTGTCGAGTGTAGCTTTTTATGAAGAACATTGACAATAATTAAAGGGGTGGAAGGAGGGAGGGTGTTGAGCATTGTTAGACCAAATGTTGACAGGATTTTTCTCTTTGTTTTAAAGTATACATGGGCAAAATTCAATAAAAGTCAGAAAAGAAATGTAGGTTTCTATAAAATTAAGGGATGTAAAGGAGAGAGGGGTGGTTTTTTATTTTTATTTTTTTGGTCAGAAACCTTCTCCATGAAAAACTACATGTAATTGCCAACTTTAATGGAGTTCAGTTAAATGGTGTCGACTGTAGCTTCAAATAAAGAAAATTGGCAAAAATCAAGGGGGTGGATAGGGGGAGAGGGGTTCAGTTTTTTTAAACCAAAAGTTGACTATTTTTCTCTTTATTTTTGGCTATATATGTCCAAAGTTTCAACAAGATCGAATAAAAAATTGGATTTGTATAAATATTAAGGGGTTGAAGGGGGTAGAAGGGTTGGTTTCCCAATGAAATACATATGGGACCACTTTGGAGGTATACCCTATCCACTAAAAAAATTTCACTTAAATCAGTTCAAAATTGGCAAAGATATCGCTGAACATACAAAAAAAAAAAAAAAAAAAAAAAAAAAAAAAAAAAAAAAAAAATTACAGACGAATTGAGAACCTCCTCCTTTTTTTGAAGTCGGTTAAAAAAAATCACTCAAATAAGAAATATACCAAAGAATAAAATAATACGATACATAATTTTTAATGAATTTATATATTGTACTTATGTTGAAATTTAAAAAAAATTACAATACAATTTTTGTGTTATATAAACATTTTTGTTGCTTCATATAGACCAACTTTTTAATCAAGAACACTCCCCCCTCCCTCCCCCCCTTCCCATCAATGGTCAATGGTCACTTTAATTATGAATGATACTGTGCATATCTTAAATTTACCTGACAGAGCAGTGGTTCTCAAACTTTTTCCACTCAAGGACAAGTAAAATGGAAAAATTTAATGCACAGACCAGTTAAATATAAAAAATGATTATATGGCCCACTAACTTATATTTACAGTATTTTCCTTTGTGCTATTTTTTACATAGGCCTATGTGAAAATTATTGACCAAATGTACCAACTGTAATCTGCATATCCTGGGGGTCCCTTAAGACTTACACCAAGGCCATTAAATTAATCTTGAAAGGAATGCTGTCTCTCTGGTAATGACCAGAAATGTATTCAGTTAATAGATTATTATAATAAGAATGCAGTCACGTCCTAATATTCTGGAATACTAGATTTTTATGGTCGTTGGTTTTAGAAAATTTGGATTATAACTTATAGTCTTTTACAGTATGATCGTGATATTCATTTTATGTGAACAATTTTTACTAATTTATTCTTTGTTTTGATATTTTTAATTCAGTTAGTTTTTCTTTTTAAATTTTACCTGCAGATCACCTGTCCCATCTTTACTGATCACAGGCTGAATTGAATTTAATTGTGATGGAGCACAAGCTCCTGCAGCAATTTCCCTAGTCATCTTATTACATTTTTCTCAGTATTTTTTTAATTAAAATTATGATCTTACATACTTACAGTGTTCAATTCCTTCCCCATCTATTATAAATTATGTTTTTAAATTCCTTCATCATTTTTGTAAATTATCATCACTTCTTTTGGTAACTTATTAAAGTCCCTGAAACACTTACCCACAAGAAACACTGAGAAAAACTGTGGTAGAGAAATTTAATAAAAATCTTACAATGTGATTAACTGACTTTTTTTTTGCTTGTTTAATATTAGATTTAAACTTTATTCCTGAATTGACTTACTGCATGTCTGACTGGACAATAGTATTTAAAAATCCAATAAATACAGCTTACACACATAAATTTTGAAATTAAACCTGCAATATAATTTAAACAACCAATACTAATTGGCTTTGAGTGAATAACACTACTCAGTTATTATTATTGTTATCATTAATATTGTCATATGTCCCCATAACAGGGAATGATAAGCAATTTTGATTAGATGTGTTCAGTTTTCTTTAGGATGTTTGTAAGACAACTTGCTTGTGCTGGGGTTGGTACACAAACTGCATCTTAACTTTGATCGTGCAAACCTAATGAATTGCAGTACTAAGTTCTTCACACAGTCGCCACCATAGTTTTAACCAGAAACTAAGGAAAAGGTTCAAGTTCAATGATAAAAGTTCACTTCTGATATGATGAGTATATTCTTCAAAACATTACAAAGTTAAAGTACTGCATAGGCATTCAGACAACTTTTCCAAATTTAATTTTACAGATTCGACTGACCACTCGAGCACGACCGAAACCCCACGTTACTATTACTTCTCAATTACATGAATCTTCAGAATAAAACTTCCCTAAGCTGACAAGATTTCTACTTGATGTTGAACAAACTAAAAGTTTGCCGCGCCACGAGCCCAGAGCTAGCCACCCGACATAACGCGCCTACATTGACCAACTGCTGCTTCTAGAAGAGTCCTTCACAAATGCGTCTTTACGAATGGGCGCTTAGGCTGTGGAGGGGATATATTTATAGGATCGGACCGTGTGAACTTCCTTGTCTTGACTTTCCCAGGGGTTTGATACGATAGCTGATCAGTTTCTGACAACTGTTGCGAAATCCAATTTGATCATGACAGTAAAATTAATCCTAGCTCTCTGAAATTTTGATAGTAGCAAGATATTATTACAAACGTCGAATTAAGTTATTATAAAAAATGTTGTTACTTTAATAGTTTAGCCAGAAAAGAGTCGTAAAGATGTGATTGCCATAACTACCGAAATATTGCTTCTATCGAGTTGAAACAAATTTGATTCTACTCTCCTATTGCTCATCTATTACCCAATATCAAATAAAGAATTTTACCTATTTTTTAAAATGGTCTAAAACTCGAAAATAAAATTTAATGTCTTGAAATATTTCGAATATTGACTTGAAAATACCTCTAAACAAATTTCCCTAATGAAAAACTATTACTGTAAAAATTTGGAATCTCTAAGTTAATTCCCTGATTTATTACGAATTTTTGTAGATATCACCCTCGGCGAATGTCGAGCGATTGCATCATTGCTTACTCGCGCCAAAACCCATTTTATTTTATTACTATAAAATGCTTTAATATTTTGAAATGAATCTTTTACAGAAGTCTTTAATTTTAAATAAACTTTACTCTGAATATAATTTCTTTTCATGAATCCCCGAAAAAGACTGAAATATCGAACTTTTACCTAAATCACATGTCTGGCTATATCAAATTATATTCAAAAACGATCTTTAGGTTACATGAATCTTTCTAAAACTTTAATATGTTATCTCAACCGAAATTGCGATACTTTATCTCTATCACTTGACTTCTTAACTGTTTTCCTGATAGCTAAATGCTTCGTGTTTAGAGTGGAAAAATTACGTGATAAAATTCAAAACCGGCAAATCACTTTCAAACATATTCAGACTCTAAGTAAGATCTTTTAATAACAAAACTAATTATCTACTGGCTATATATCTCCCTAAACATCTTTTAAACTAACGAAATATCTTGGTTTATTGAAACTAAATGAAAGTCAAACACTACCTATACAAATCTGAGGTTAAGTTTCTGATCAGCTGTTTAAATGAATTTAACTATTGAATTTACTGCTTATACTTGAACAAATACTTATTTAGGACATATTACTGGGAAATATTATCAAAAATTAACTATAAAAATGTCTTTAAAAGGGTGTTCCCATATACTTCAACTGAACCTGCTATCTCAGCAACTAATTTCGTTATGCGAAATTCTAAGATGTGTTACATGTTCTTCTTGTTAGACCAATATTTTTTGATTCTTTCACTGACGATTTACTTTTCTTCAGCAGTCCAGATGCTTTTAGATCTTTCCTTTTTTTTTCTCCAAAATAACTTCCCTTGAGTTAACTTTCATTTTAAAAATCTCTCAGTCTTTGACGTTTCTCTTAGCTATGCCTGCAGGCTTCAGATCTTTCTCCACCTCCTTCATACATGGGTTTTTGTTTTTAATGTTTGTGTGTATTCTAAAATTTGTCTTGAAATTCTTTCGTCCATTAATTTCAACCTTTTTCATTCATGTCTAATTCTATGTTTGAAATTTTCTCTAGCTTTTCTAGTTTGAAGTCTATGCTGTCCATCATCATTCACCCTGGGTCCCAGGATATTTCTGATAATTTTTCTTTCTTGATTTATTCTGTTGCTTTTTTAATGTTCATTGCCAATGTTTCACTTGTGTATGTGAGTGAGTACTGTCTTAATTACCATTTTATAATGTTTTATTTTGGTGTTGTCTGAAAAACATTTTTTGTTGTAAATATTTTGCACTAATCCCATTGCTTTCTTTATCTTCTGTACTCTTGTTTCCTGTGCTTTCCCTTCTAGTCCTGTTGGTTCTATGATTTCGCCTAGGTATTTAAACTATTTTACCCTGTTGATTTCATTTATTTTGTCCTTAGTTTTTGTGTATCTATTTTGTTCCCAACAAATTCTGATTTTTTAAATAAAATTTCTAATACTTTTTTTGGCATTCTATTTTCCTGATGGCCCCTTCTTCTTTGTCTGTGATGATTGCTAAGTCATCAGCAAATGCCAGATATGGTCTGTGCAGTCCTTTTGTCCCAATTTTTATGGGTGCCCACATGTTTTCTGCTTTCAGCTGTTTTTCCCATTCTATCATTACTTTATTTTGTACAATGTTGAAGAGTAGTGGTGACAATCTACATCCATGACTTACTCCTGTTCTAATTTTGAATGGTTCCAATATTTCAACCATGAATTTAACTTTTGATATGGTTTCAGTTAGTGTCTGTTTTATCAATCTTCTGGTTTTGTTGTCTAAATTCCTTTCTTTGAAAATAATAAACAAAGATTCCCTGTCTATGGAGTCATATGCTTTTTTAAATTCAACAAATATGCACACTATGGGTTACTCAGTTATTTATCAGTACTAAAATAATTTTTATTACTAGAAAATTATTTTAATTTTTCAGATGTAATTTAATAACAATATTATAATTCCTACATAACAGAACCTACAGTATGTGATAATAGTAGAGACTCCAACAATTGGAAACCAAGCTACTTATTTAATTAGATAATAATGAAAATGAAAATGCTGTTAGGGAATCATAATAAGAAAAGATTGGGAAAGAAAACCCATCCCTCAAAACAGATGAAGGCCTCCATTCATCTGTAGTGAGTTTATTTTCCCTATCTTTGCTTATTTTAGTTACTTATTTATTTACATATATAAGAATTTAATATTATGACTATTGAACTTCCTGTTATTTCTAAGTTAATAAAACTTCTGATAAATAAATAAGATTTACTAGTAACAGCAAGGTAAATTGAAAGTATTATTTTAAACCTAAATATGAACAATTTAATATGTAATTTATGGTTTTAAAGCTAATGTAGCCCAAAAAACTTAAGCAGGGATTAAATAAATCACTGTTTAGTATATGAAACTTCACACATTCAACCAGAGATCAAGCAGTTTGGAAAAAACTATATATATCACTGTAATAGTGAAAATTATTAAAATCAGGAAAAAGGAAATGGCTTTAGCCAATATAAATGACAAGGAAAGGGAAAATGATTTATTACTCACTAAAGTTGAAGGCAGCAATGGGTGAAGATCTGTAATTTTGAAAGAAATTTTAGTACATTAGTTTTGGAAATAAATTGGTTGTGGATAATTTAAATAACTTTTTTTAACAAAAAAATCATGAAATAATTAATGAAAATTTCAAAACATTTGGAAGTTGCCAGCTATCAGTTGATACTAATTGTGTGTGTGTGTGTGTGTTTTTTTTTTAAATTAATCTTTCTGTGCCTCCAATAATTATTTAATGTTTGAGAAAATAAATCCTAAACTAGTGTACAATTACAAATTTCTGACTAAAATGAGGCAGGAGTTATGAAGCTGTGACATACAGACAAAAAAAAAGCAATTCCATAAGACTTCCGTCTTCCATTCAGAAGGAATTTTTTTTATCATTTCTTGGTCTTATATTTATATTAGTATGTATATAATCTTTATGATTGAATTACTGGTTTTTACTGTTGATGGCATTATATTGTTGCATGATGTAAAATGTTTTTTATTGTAACAAAGTTTATGGTTAAGTTAAATCTACCTATTTAAATTAATTTCAAATTTCAGGATCTAGAAGAACTTACAAGACAATATGAGAATCAAAGAATATATACCAGTAGCTACATTATATAGGATTCTATTTGATTCTTCATCTCTACAGAATTGAATTTCATTTTTTATGTATATACTCGTCTAATTCAAATCAGGCAAAACAGAAGCTACAAGATGGAGTGGTATGGATAGATACCACAAAATTTTTCCTTTCAAATGTTTTGGATGTAAAATTAGGATCACATATACAAATATTTTTGATACTCTGTTCATTGCTATAGTGTAAACTGTACTGAAATTTTCCTTGTGTCATATTAAATTTTGTGACAGTCATGTAAAAACTACAATTTATATTGGAAGACTTGTATTGTTTATGTGATATGGTACCTAATATTCTGTGGAGTTCTGAATATATGAAATGCATTATAATATCTGCATGAATCTTTACATATCATGGCTCTCTACTAATGTGAGGGCAGAATAAATGTATCAGCCAAATATTAATAGAAACATTTATTTATTTGTGTGTGTGTATTATAAACATTCCTGAGGCAGTCTGTAGTTTTCAATTATTATTATTACAAATTAGCTGTTGATTACAGCCTCATTCTTGTTAACTTTTGTTGTACAGATCTCATTCTTAAACTGATTCTTTCACAGCTAGCACATTGCGAGGGGGGGTATGGGGGGGGACAAACAAACTTTAACTTAATTCCTCCAAATCATAAGATACCTAGCACACACTGAAATATCAATAAGTGTTTGACTGAGAGAAGTATCCTTTCTTTTAATGGATAATAATCTGTTGATAATTTTACATTAATTTTTCAGCTTTTTGGCATAAAACATACATTATCCCATTCCTAGGACTATGGGCTGTACATAGTTAAAACACCACCAAAATTGGTCCTGTAATTTTAATATGAATCGCTTTCAATGAAAAAATGTATACTTATTTCCTATTACTTTTATGTTTCTCAGAGATTCCATATGGTGTCAAAACAAAGCTTACGGACCCTATTTTACCCCAGTTGAAGGGTTTATATAATTAAAAACTACACCAAAATCCAACTCATAATTTTTTAGAGAATCCCATTAACATTTAAGTGGATATGCATTTGTGGACAATTTTATCTCAAATTTCTCAGCTTTCTGATTATACATCAAATCAAAACTTACCATATTTTACCCACAGAATCAGGTGCTATACATTATTCAAGCCCCCATATATTTATTTATTTATTCTTCTTCTTCCATAGATCCCTATTGAGGTAATGTCTCTAGGTTGTGGAACACATCATAGTTAGTATATAACCATACTGAAATCCTTATTATGTGTTACAGACAAAAACAATATTATGGATTCATTAACATTTGAGTTTTTTTAAAAAATTTGTATCATATGCAGTTAATCTTATATATATATAAAAATAGACGTGTGTTTTCCTATAATTCACTTTTCAGCCACCACTATCTAGCACAGAGCACAGGTCTTTGTGTGTGGAAGTAGCATGGAGTTTCCTGTCGTGCACAACATTGGCGAATGTCAATAGCTGTGGGGATGTGGGAGACATGATGGTTAAAAGTGGTCGATGCAAGGAATTTTCGTATTTCAACCAAAGATATGTGTCTCCGTATATGTCACTCTGCTGCCACAACTACATAGCATAGACCATTGGTGTTTGTGTGTGGTAGTGGTATCGTGTCTCCTATCGTGTACTATGGTGGTTAGATGTTGGTAGCTATGATTGTGTGGGAGATATGGCGGTACTTTCATGTTTCTACCAAAAATCATGTGTGTCATGGTGTATCACTTTTCAGTGAAAACTATCTATCGCAGATCACTGGTGTTTGTGTGTGGTAGTAGCACAGAGTCACCTGTTGATAACAACATTGACTGAATTTCGGTAACTGTGGTAGTGTGCATTTTGAAACTAACCACATACGGGAGTAGTTTACATCGTGATTCATGACATCAAAACGTGACATAGTGCTTATGAAACCTGCTTAAATAACTGATAATAGCTAAATTCAACATGCTTTTGCTGTGATAAGGTTCATTATTTATTTTGGCCGAGGCTGAATTTCAACCTAACCACAATCTCGGCTAATACTGCCGCTACAAAATCAAATCTTCAATCGCACGTGCATTGATGGTGATGTCATGTATCGTGACATAAGTCTAAAATAAGTTGTTGTAAGAAGTGAATTATACAATGCAAAATATATTCATATCCTATCAAGAAAAGTTACCAGAATTTTTTACAGTTGTTGCTGTACAGATGCTATCTTTGATGTAACAATTTGGAGTGATTTGGTGGTTTTGTGTTGATTTGTAATTTTCATGTTGCTTCATGTCTAACATAAGTTGCATTTTGCTTTCATGTACAATTTTTCTTAAAATGTATGACCATAGGAACGTATGTGATAAATTTCAAATGAATAGCACAATTCTTTGGGCCTCGTTCTTATTTTACCATAGCCAATAATATGACAAAACGAACGTGTGCAACAGTTTTCTGACCAAAACGACAATTCATTGATGAGACATAGTGATTATGCAACAACCTAAATTTGATCAAAAACCTTCAACAAAAAAGAAACATAAAAAACCAAAAATCTCCAACGTGACTCAGACCGAAATTACAACGTTCAAATAGCTGACATAGTTACACATTGCGAAAATAATAGCCTCAGTAATTTTACTCAGTGAAAGCAAAGAAGATTAAAATAAATCTGATAAACGTATATTATTAATTGTAGTGTAGGCTGCACAATCGAGATCAGTGGGCAAGTAGTTCCGTTCAAACAAATTAATAATTTCAATAATAGGGCACAGTTTAAATTATGTTGAGAAAAAAAAAAAAAAAAAAAAAAAAAAAAAAAAAAAAAAAAAGCTAAATTATTCATGCCCTCTGCTGTAGCATCAAATGCCAGTTGTAATTCTGATCCATCCTAAGTAATACTCTAATCAAACTTTTCTCAACACTGATGCTCGAAATACAAAGCTTTTGTCTTACATATCTATGGACAAAGAATTTAAGGAATACTTCTGTATATCAAAAGAATATTACGTAAATATAAACATCTAATGATTGATATGTCAATTTTAACACAATACATACTTTTATTTTAGTGTTCTGTGAGTTAATTTATTCACCGAGGCTTGTAAATATTATTAAATAATGCACATTCCCAAGAATATCATCGTAAAGCGTGACGTCATAGCGCAACGTCATAGATTGACGTCATGCCGTGACATGCTACATCTAGCATATTATACTAATAGATTATTGTTATCATTTAAGTAGTTACAAATTTCTTCAAAATTTATTTGTTTATTATTTATTTTCCGTTCTAATGTTCTGTACCCTTTGGTTACATCATTAATTCTATCACCACCTGTGATATATATATATATTGCATCTCAGTGTGTCCTGATATATCGATAATTCACTTAGTTATGTGCTAAACTTCGATGTGTGCACACCTCCCGAACCACATCACTCACTCCCTACAACATGAATAAGGTGCAAAACTGAAATGTTGTGTAATTTAATGTTCATACATGTTTTTCTCTTGTCATAGCCTTCAACTTTGGTGAGTGATGAGCATAGGTGGGCACAGTTAATCAAAAAGTTAACTTCGTTAAACTGCTAATTAAAAAGTTCACTTTGATAATCATTAAAGCATTACATTTTTGCAAATTTAACGCAAGTTAAAGTTAAACGTTTAAAGTTAACGGTCCAGAAATAGAACTGGTTATTATGTGTTACAATAGGTATTACTGCAAGCAATACCAAGGTATACTGTGATGTGATTCAGTGATAGGTCTACCCAATGTCCTTCTGGAAATTGAGTTTTTCTGGGGTTAAATATTTTAACTTACTTTCAAATGTATTTGATTCTTCCACATGTTTGGAATGAAAAGGTTTACAATACATCGGTGTACACCAGCTTTGAATACAATGGTGCCAGTAGCTATGATGCCAAATGTTTTATTGGCATAAACTTTTATTAGCAGATGGAGATGAAAACATTTTTTTAAAGTGAAAACTTCCAAAGGTGAGTTGCGTGATGTTTGTACAGGAGTTAATCTGTGCTTTCGTGATGTCACCATCACGCCACCTGTTGCACACGATTTGCTCGATGGAAGCTTTTTTCAAAATCTTTATTCAGATTTTTTTCCGATTTTGATGGAACTTTACGCATATATACTTTAAAACAAATAGAAAAACACTGTTTACGTTTGATTTACAGAACCATAAACTCCCTCCTTCTTTTCCCCCTCACCTTAATTTCTGTCACCATTGTTCATACAAACCCACAGTTTTTTTTTATCAGAGTTTGATTGTACATTGCACATGTATACTTCAGAACAATGTGGTCTAGTAGCTCAACGGTTAGGCGCTTACTTCTGAAAGTTATTTCTCCAGTTGCGGGTTTGAATCCTGAGGTGAGTAGCAGATGTATTTGATTATATGAGCTATGCCGATACATTCTGTCATTCTGATTCCATGTTAAACTGTTGGACCATGAAGAAAGGAACTACTAGCCTTCTGGCCTCTGACACAATACCTTGGTACACCTCCTTCAGGAAGATTCGATGAACCGTTGGGTTGTGGACTAAGTTAGATGTTTAGTTTTTGAAGTGAAAACTTCTTTAGGTGTGTTGGGCGATTTTTGAATGTGTACAATTTTATGAGTTCATATTGCCAACATGCTAATTATTAACAGTATATCCATTGTAGTCTTGTGACACAGTGGCTAAAGTTCCTGACTGGCGAAGAAAGGTCCCCGTTTCGATTCCTTGTCTTGACGGGGATTTTCATAGACCATTAACCCAACCATCTCTGGCACAGCTTACTGTGTAATGTGAAGTATGTCAGAACAGTTCTGTGGTACAGATTCCACTTTTAAACTGTAGGTCCTCTTGTAAGACCCAAAGCTGATACCGGGGCTGTAGTATCGCTTTAGTGCCTTAACCAATAATTCACGTGGGTTCAAAGTTCTGCGGAAATTTTACAAAATAGTTTTAATTTGACCATGTAGCCCTTTTGGATCTCAACTGAAATGCTTAGTGGTTGCCACTAAATTTGTTCAAACCACAAACTTAGAAAAGGTTTACAGTTTACTATGAAATTACAAGTCCAATTTGCTCGGAAAATTTGGGGTTTATTAAAAAAATATCAAAGTTCAAAAATAGCATTATACAGTTGAGTAGGCGATCGAACAGACTTTTCCAAAACATTGCAGATTGTGGAGAGAAAATTTACCGAACACCCCTTTGAAAATTTAAAGTTCTAGGTAGGTTTCATCCTCGCAGACTAACACACTGATGTTCCAACATGGCTTCCTATACGCGCCAACTTTCAACCGGCTAACCACTGCTCCGACACGAACTGACGCAGATTTACTCACATAGCACTCCCGAAGTAAAGAAAAGACAAAATCAAATGAAAGACCCGGTCAATTGTAAGCACGAGTTTATATAGCAAGTGGCCAAACCAATGACGTCACAGTCGTATCACAACTTTTTGCTTCCGCGTAGCTAAAAGTGTGTGTAATTTATTTGACGATCCAGATTATTAAAAATGTTTAAACTTTGACAATGTCTAGACTTATCTACTAGAAATCCAACGGCAGTTTAGTGAGGAATTTAGAGTAATTAGTTTTAAAGTTTTATTTAATTTCCGTGTGGTGATACTAATCTCTGAAGTAGGGGATCAACCCAAACATTTGAATTTTTACAGCAACAATCAACGACAATCCGTGACAATCTA
Organism: Vandiemenella viatica; assembly: GCA_031002005.1. Taxonomy (NCBI): domain Eukaryota; kingdom Metazoa; phylum Arthropoda; class Insecta; order Orthoptera; family Morabidae; genus Vandiemenella; species Vandiemenella viatica. The sequence continues at coordinate 202,114,702 of CM061919.1, read as the reverse complement.
TTTTTCAAAAACTTAATTACCAGACAAATGCTAAAACTTTTTATCAAAACCACTGTATGTTCGTAATCATCTTAATTAGAGCTATATCTTATATATATATAAAAATAGACGTGTTTTTTACTATATTTCACTTTTCAGCCAACACTACCTAGCACAGATCACTGATGTTTGTGGGTGGAAGTAGCATGGAGTTTCCTGTCGTGCACAATGTTGGCCGAATGCCGATAGCTGTGGGGATGTGGGAGATATAATGATTAAAGTTGGTAAGTGCAGGGCGTTTTCATATTTCGACCAAAAATTCGTATCTCCGTATACTTCTCTTTCCTGCCACAACTACATAACATAGACCTTTGGGGTTTGTGTGTGGTAGTAGAATCGTCTTTCTTGTCGTGCACTATGGTTGTTAGAAGTCGGTAGCTATGGGGGTGTGGGAGAAATGGGGGTTGAAAGTGGTCGACCTGTGGCAATTTCATACTTCTGCCAAAGACAAAAGTGTCATGGTGTATCACTTTTCAGCGAAAACTATAGATCACAGATAACTGGCGTTTGTGTTTAGTAGTAGCACATAGTCACCTTTCGATCACAACAGCGGCCAATTTTCAGAAACTGTGGTACTGTGGTAGATATGGTGGTTGTAAGTGGCCGACCAAGGATATTTTCGTATTTCGACGGCCTCCGCATACGTCACTTTTCTGCCACAACTACATAGCATAGAGCATTGGTGTTTGTGTTTGGTAGTAGAATCGTATCTCATGTAGTGCACTATGGTTGTTAGATGTCGGTAGCTATGGGGGTGTGGGAGAAATGGGGGTTGAAAGTGGTCGATCTGTGGCAATTTCATACTTCTGCCAAAGACAAAAGTGTCATGGTGTATCACTTTTCAGCGAAAACTATAGATCACAGATAACTGGCGTTTGTGTGTAGTAGTAGCACATAGTCACCTTTTGATCACAACAGCGGCCGATTTTCAGAAACTGTGGTACTGTGGTAGATATGGTGGTTGTAAGTGGCCGACCAAGGATATTTTCGTATTTCGACTGCCTCCGCATATGTCACTTTTCTGCCACAACTACATAGCATAGAGCATTGGTGTTTGTGTTTGGTAATAGAATCGTATCTCATGTAGTGCACTATGGTTGTTAGATGTCGGTGGCTATGGGGGTGTGGGAGAAATGGGGGTTGAAAGTGGTCGATCTGTGGCAATTTCATACTTCTGCCAAAGACAAAAGTGTCATGGTGTATCACTTTTCAGCGAAAACTATAGATCACAGATAACTGGCGTTTGTGTGTAGTAGTAGCACATAGTCACCTTTTGATCACAACAGCGGCCGATTTTCAGAAACTGTGGTACTGTGGTAGATATGGTGGTTGCAAGTGGCCGACCAAGGATATTTTCGTATTTCGACTGTCTCCGCATATGTCACTTTTATGCCACAACTACATATCATAGAGCATTGATGTTTGTGTTTGGTAGTAGAATCGTATCTCATGTAGTGCACTATTGTTGTTAGATGTCGGTAGCTATGGTGGTGTGGGAGATTTGAGGGGTTGAATGTGGTCGACCTGTGGCAATTTCATACTTCGGCCAAAGACAAAAGTGTCATGGTGTATCACTTTTCAGCGAAAACTATAGATCACAGATAACTGGCGTTTGTGTGTAGTAGTAGCACAGAGTCACCTTTCGATCACAACAGCGGCCGATTTTCAGAAACTGTGGTACTGTGGTAGATATGGTGGTTGTAAGTGACCGACCTAGGATATTTTCGTATTTGGACTGTCTCCGCATATGTCACTTTTCTGCCACAACTACATAGCATAGAGCATTGGTGTTTCTGTTTGGTAGTAGAATCGTATCTCATGTAGTGCACTATTGTTGTTAGATGTCGGTAGCTATGGGGGTGTGGGAGAAATGGGGGTTGAAAGTTGTCGATCTGTGGCAATTTCATACTTCTGCCAAAGACAAAAGTGTCATGGTGTATCACTTTTCAGCGAAAACTATAGATCACAGATAACTGGCGTTTGTGTGTAGCAGTAGCACAGAGTCACCTTTCGATCACAACAGCGGCCAATTTTCAGAAACTGTGGTACTGTGATATATATGGTGGTTGTAAGTGGCCGACCAAGGATATTTTCGTATTTCGACTGTCTCCGCATATGTCACTTTTATGCCACAACTACATAGCATAGAGCATTGGTGTTTGTGTTTGGTAGTAGAATCGTGTCTCATGTAGTGCACTATGGTTGTTAGATGTCGGTAGCTATGGGGGTGTGGGAGAAATGGGGGTTGAAAGTGGTCGATCTGTGGCAATTTCATACTTCTGCCAAAGACAAAAGTGTCATGGTGTATCACTTTTCAGCGAAAACTATAGATCACAGATAACTGGCGTTTGTGTGTAGTAGTAGCACATAGTCACCTTTTGATCACAACAGCGCCCGAATTTCTGAAACTGTGGTTGTGTGGGATATATGGTGGTTGTAAGTGGCCGACCAAGGATATTTTCGTATTTTGACGAAAGGCATGTGTCTCCGCAGATTTCTGTTTTCTGCCACGACTACATAGCATAGAGCATTGGTGTTTATGTGTGGTGGTAGAATCGTGTCTGTTGTCGTGCACTATGGTTGTTAGATGTCTGTAGCTATGGGGGTGTGGAAGATATGGGGGATGAAAATGGTCGACCTGCGGCAATTTCATATTTCTGCCAAAGACGCATGTGTCACGGTGTATCACTTTTGAGTGAAAACTATCAATCGCAGATTACCGGCGTTTTTGTGTGGTAGTAACACAGAGTCACCCATCGATCACAACGTTGCCCGAAATTCGGTAACTGTGGGAGTGTGTGAGATATGGTGTTTGAAATTGGTCGATCATGAATATTTTCGTATTTCATCCAAAGACTTGTGTGTATCCGTATTTTTTACTTTGCTGCCGGAACTACATAGCGCAGAAGACTGGTATTTGTGTGTGGTAATGGTATCCAGTCTCCCATCGTGCACTATGGTGGTTAGATGTCTACAGCTGTGAATATGAATACATTACAATCACGAAGTTGTGGATACCAGCTACTATATTATAATTGTGGAAGTAAGTTTCTGTCTTTTTGTTACGTTTTGACGACTAAATGGCTATATCGATATTGATGGAATTTAACAATGAAATAGTGATGGAAGGACACAGGACATTTTTTCGATATGAATAACAGTTTTAGTCACGAAATTTTAAGAAGTTATCGAATGATGAAAGACAGACAGATTCGTGTGTTAGTCTGTAATGTTACGTTGGTTGCTCAGTAGCGCAGTCTGTTAGTGTTTGATTTGTTAATAAATTTCGATAAGAAACAAAACTTATTATTTAGTATAGAAGTCAAATTGCTCTGCACTGAACTATTCATTTGTGTCTGTATAAAAGTTTCTGGCACCAATTTGTCTTCCTTTTTGACATGCCTTACGGACGTAAACCTGGCCTAAGGTGCAGGTCTAGAAGACAATGTGCTGCTATTAGATTATAAGATTCAGATGCTCAGGTTGAAGAAAGAAGAAAAAAACCAAGCTGAAATATAGCTGCCATCAGTTAACCCCCCCTCCCCCCCCCCCCCCCACACACACATCCCCGCACCTTCGCTTACTTTTCTGTTTTTATATATGTTGTACATTGATTCTCTTCATGAGACAGATTAGACGATAGGATGATATAATGATGGCTTTCCATCATATTATGTCGACTCGGTGTTGTTTGGGACAAATCTTACGTTACTAACAGTTTTCTATATCCAATTCTGGCAATGAAACTCCACGCGTACGAAGTCGCGGGTAACAGCTAGTACTGATATAAATTTCAAATTAATATTCCTTTTAATTAAAAAGTTCATTATTTTCTCTTAATTAAAATCGCTAATTAAACTTCGCCAAATTATTTAATTTTACTACCAAAATATCCAGAACAATGCTGACTATAGCTGGTGATAAAAGATCAGCTGTCGCTTTACTCGATTTAAAGATATTACAAATCTTAGAATTTTACCATTCTGATCGCGTATTTCAAAACATGAGCAAACGGGAATATCTCATAAAATAAACGTTTCACAATATGATAAATACACTTTAAAATTATTTTAATGGCGAATTGTTACTGTGGGAAAGATTACAAGAAAATTCCGGTTATTTGTTACGTGGCGATACCGCATGCACTGGCGACGGCGGACGTGACGATCCGTACAGTCACAGCATGTAAACATATGTCACACAGGAAATAAATGTGCACTCGCGGTATAAAATAAGCGGCAGAAATCCGATAACACATCAAACACTGAACATCTGGTTGTGTTATCGGACATCTGCGGCCGCTTACCAGCGGCCGCCTGCATCTGATTCACCTTCGGGATATCAGTTTAGGTTGATATTGTACAATTTTAAATTATTGTGACCGAGCGTAGCGAGGTCACAATAGCACTAAAAGGAATAACCCCACTTTTCCGTGTGGTCCCGTTAGTAACATTTGTAATATACGCATATTTTTCCCTCTTCTCCCCGCCCAAAAAACCCCACATTTCCGTGCGGTCCCGATAGTGACATGTTTACAAGCTGTCACGGTGTACGTTTACAAGCTGTGACTGTACGGATCGTCACGGTGACGTCACGTCCGCCGTCGCCAGTGCATGTGGTATCGCCACGTAACAAATAACCAAAATTCCTTAAAGTTGAAAACTACTCTTCTCGAAATTTCTAAGTCCAACCTAAGCAAAACTAGAATTTGCCAAAATTCTAAGATTCTTACACTCTGTACCTGGTAGCACTACCTGGTTAGGTTTAAGCAGCTAAGACAGGGAAAGAATGTGCAGCCAATAGAAACCCTGTCACCAGGTCATCACATCCACATGGAATTATTATTATTTAGTATATCTGTAGCTATAAGTGTGATGTTGCACATATGATCTTAATAGACTTATGTCTGCAGCCCCCAATGACTGCCAATTGTTTATTTTTATATTTTTTATTATTTTTTTGCTTATGGCTTTATGCTTCATTAAAGTCGATGTCATTAGAGGAGGGAAAGGACTAGGGTCAAGTAACAGGAAAGAATTTGTCCATGCCCTTTTGAAGGAAGCATCTTGGCATTCGTCCGAAGTGATTTGGGGTAACCATGGAAAACCCAAATCTAGATGCCCGCATACTCCTGAATGTGAGGCCAGAGTGTTACTGCTCACCCATCACTCTTGGTGGGAGAAGAAAACAAATCAATTCTGCTGCTATCTACATCAGAAGAAGCTACAGCACTTGAAGAAGTCTTTGAATTATTTTCCTTTTTTCCCTTGAGTTGGCCCTGCTTCTACCTGTTCTTTAAACTGTTCATTTTTAGATATATGCATCCTATTCATATGTTATTTAAGTTTATTAAGGTTAGACACATAAGCCTTCATTCTAGAAAGTTTAGGCAAATACAATTTGCATTCATAAACCAACTGTTCTCCCCATCTTGATTTAAATGTAATATAATCCTATAAATGTGGCCAAGGATTTTTTTATATTCTCGTTGCTATTGTTAGTGTTTACTAACTTATTCAAGATCTTCAGTTTCCTTGATGTCAGTATAATTTATTTCATTAAAGAAAACCAAACCAATGCCAACTAAAAAGTGACTTTTCCCTGGCAGTAAGAAAGCTAGATTATAAAAGTATCAAATCAATCATATATATTATTTCTATAAGGGATTTTTTTGTCACAAGCCTGTATCTTCCTTCATACTTAACTGAAATCAATGAATGAGGTGTCATTTTATAGCTTATGGTCTCCACTTTGGTCACATCATATTTTAAGAAAGAAAGTTTTCGGAATTCGACCCTTAAAGGGCAAAAATATCAATATGTCTAAAATGCTGTTTTCTGTGTTACAAGTCATTTATCAGCATGGATACCTATCTGAAGTCATTTAATGAAGTATCATTTTAAAGATTAAGATCTCCGCTTTAGTGACGTCATATACTAAGACAAAATTTTTTCAGAATTCAACCCTTAAAGGGCAAAAGTATCAATATTTTTGCTATGCGTTTTTGTGTCATGAGCCATTTATCTCACTTTATATCTAACTGATACAGATAAATAATGTATCACATTAAAGACTAAGGCCACCGCCGTGGTAACATTATATTTCAAGAAAGGAATTTTTCGTAATTCGACCCTTAAAGTGTATAAATGCCAATTTTTCAAAAATGCGTTTTTTGTGTATCGAGCCATTTATCTTATTGGATATCGAACCAAAATCGATAAATGAAGTAGGATTATGAGGAGTAGTGTCTCAGCTTTGTGACATCATACTTTAAGAAAGAATGTTTTCGGAATTCAACCCTTAAAAGGAAAAAGTATAAATTTTTCTACAACTCATTTTTGTGTCACGAGCCATTTATCTCCCTTAATATATAATTGATAGAGATAAAAGAGGCATCATATTAAATACTAAGGTTTCCTCCATGGTAACATTATATTTCAAGGAAGTAATTTTTCGTAATTCAACCCTTAAGGGCAAAAATGTCAATTTTTCAAAAATGCATTTTTTGTGACTCGAGCCATTTATCTCCCTGCATATTTAACAAAAATCGATAAATCAAGTAAGATTATGAGGAGTAGTGTCTCAGCATCACATGTTAAGAAAGAATGTTTTTGGAATTCAACCCTTAAATGGAAAAAGTATAAATTTTTCTGCAACGCATTTTTGTGTCACGAGCTGTTTATTTCCCTTGATATCTAACCGATATAGATAAAAGAGGAACCATATTAAAGTCTAAGGTCTCCGCTGTGGTAACATTATATTTTAAGAAAGGAATTTTTTGAATTCGACCCTTTATGGTGCAAAAATGTCCATTTTTCTAAAATGGATATTTTGTGTGTTGACTCATTTATCTCTCTTGATAATTAAACAAAATTGATAAACGAGTTATCATTTTAAAAAATGAGGTCTTCGTAAGTTCTTAGGTTCCATTATACCACATTTTAAGAAAGAATTTTTTCAAAATTCTAACCTTAGAGGGCAAAAGTATTAATATTTCTACAATGCATTTTTCCATCAGGAGCTATTTATTTCCCTTGATACCTAACCAAAATTAATAAATGAGGTATTGTTTTAAATATTAAATTATCCGCTTTGGTCACATCATATTTTCAGAAAAAACTTTCTCCAAATTCTACCCTTAAGGGGCAAAAATATAATTTCTAGAACTTTTTTTTCTTTTTACCTCACTTGATAACTAACTGAAATCGATAAGTGAGTATCATTTTAATGACCAAGGTGGCTGCTTTGGTCTCATCATATTTTATAAAAGATTTATTTTTGAATTCGACCCTTAAAGGGCAAAAGTATCAATAATATTTCTACAGCCTGCTTTTTTTTATGTCAAGCCACTTATCTTCTTTGATACCTTGCCGAAATCGATAAATATCATATCATATCATTTTAAAGATTAAGGTCTCCAGTTTGGTAAAATCATAAATTAAGAAAGAATTTTTCTGAATTTGGTGCTGTAAGTGGTAGCGCGTATGAGAAAGTTCAGAGCCAAGTCCCTGGATTGCAGCTGCAGATATCACAGAGATGTCAAGAAACTTTTTTTTTATTCAGTAAGTAGCTTTTTCGATATTTTTTTCTGTTATGGAAACACCTTCATTTTGCTATACAATCCCAATGTAAACATTTTATTTGCACAGCTACAAATATCACAAAGATGTTGATATGTTTTGTGCATTTTGTTCAGGTTGGTTGTATTCTGTTAAGGTCAGTCACAGTTTGTCATAAATACAGAGTGTTTTAAATTATCCTGTTTCGTAATATGTTGCGAGTATTTTGATGCATACTTATTACACCAATATATATATATATATATATATACAGGGGCGGCCCTAGGGCGGTGCGAGCGGTGCGACCGCACCGGGCGCCGTCGTATGGGGGGCGCCGAAACTGCAGTGACAGATCGTCTACTCAAAAAATAAATTCTATAATAACCCAATTTGCATATTATTTTAAAGCACTAATCATCCAGAAGAGTTTATAAACGCAGGAGCTTCAGCTCAGTGCTCAGTCGTATGTCATCATAGAATAGAGTCAACTGGAGTTGCGACTCGAGTAAGCTCGACTTATTCGAATCAAGAAAATCACAACTCGTCCCATAATTGGCACTCCCCGGGTCCGCGGCTCCCACACCTGTTTCCTGCGTTTTGGGCTGTAGTCTTGAGTTCATGGAGCGAGATTCCATCTAGTTATCTATTTATACCACTTCTGGACTTTAGGTGATTGCAATTAACGTTGGTATCGTAAATATTTATAAAGCATTATGGAAAACATGTGCTATAAACAAAAAAAACAAAAAATGAAAAAAACACTATCTGGCCCACAAAACCAAGGCTAAACTAAGATGGTTTAAAAATTGCTTGCAAAATTTTTTTTGCATTTGAGAAGTCATCTGAATCGTCGTCACCAGAACTAGTTCAAAACGCGGCGGAAGAAAACTTGTTTAATAGTTCTGCCCTGGAAGAAGAACCCAAAATGAGGGTCGAAACGTCGACTACAAGGAACATGACGCGGCACCACGCGGACAGCCAAGAATCAACTGACTCTGGCCGCGGAAGCCTACTATTATATTCGTTTAATAGAAGTTCTTCAGACGAGGCTTACGATGATAAAAAGCAGCATGTACGAGAAGATTTAGCTATGGCTGGAATGTTGTCTGCAGTTCAAAATATTACAGAATGTGGTATACCAGACATACCATCACCGTCGCATTTTCAAAGTATAAATTATGATGATATTTTAAAATGGTCGCTCATTGACTCTGCAGCCAGAGATGAAATAATTATTCTAGCAGCAAAAAAATAAAAAAATATTATGTATGTCATTTTTCAAATATGCGTTTTCAAAGAGTAATGACAGATGGAGAAATATAAAAAAGGATAGCTTGCTTACTCTCAATATGCAGATAAAGTATATTGTTTTAACTGAAGTTTATTCAACAGAAGGTCTCATTCTTAGTAGGGAAAAGGAGGATTTGATGACTGGAGCTACTTATCAGAGAGTCTCAAAACTCACGAAACTTCCTCAAATCACCAACACACCATAATCAATTGGATAGAAGTGTTGATTAAATTAAACAATTTCAGTGTCATAGACAAGCATTTGTAAATACAGATTGAGGACGAAACATCAAGGAAAGGATGATGTCCAAAGTATTCTTTTTAACATGCAGTAAATTCTTGTTCAGAGGAAGCTTTGGATCTAAAACACTAAATACTTCTAATAATGGTAACTTCCTGGGTATATTGCAACTGCTGGGAAAATATGACCCTGTAATGACGGAGCATTTCCGGCGTGTTGCTAATAGGGAGACAAATGTCGGATATATATTCAAAACGAATGAAATTTGTAATAAAATACTTTTCCATCACACTGAATTGAACTCCTGATGTCATTGCTTTCGTTGACACTAATGAAGACAATGTCCAAGTTTGTGGATGTTTCGTTGCTAACAAGCCGACAGTGATTCTTAGGGACCTGGAAACCGGACTCACTGGCCTGTTAATCGATGATACTTTTCACAAGTTCTATTTGGATATCAACGATTGTGAGGCCAAAGCAGGGCCGCCGTAAGCGGGCGTGCAAGGCGTGCACCGCACGCGGGCGGCACGTCGTAGGGGACGGCAAAACGAGTGATCGACAGTCACTCCATTGTCGCCGCGACGAAATTTGCGGCGTATTACGTAGCGGGCGACCTTTTTTTTTTTAGCTCAACAGCTGCTTCGGGCGACCGGCGACACTCGGGATTGCAACAATGGGGGCGGCAAATAAAGTTCGAAGGGGCGGAAATCTCACAGTTTTTTGACCCGGTTCGGAAATTTTCTAGACCCACCACTAGCTGTAGGCAGACAGGGGGCGGCATAATCAGTATTGCACGCGGGCGCTCAAACAGCTAGCGGCGGGCCTGGGCCAAAGATATGACAATGGATCGAATATAATAGGAAGAAACAAAGGTGACCAAAGCAGAATTCTGGACCTATGTCTTCGAGCATTTTTTAATACCTGTAGCTATCATTAAATTTGGTAATAGCAAGTGCTGCCAAAACATCAGTTAAATCAGTTCACTAGTACGGATTTCTTTAAAAAATAATTTTGTTCTATTCTTCCGATCAACAAAGCTATGGGAAGTGGTATTCAAGCACTTAGACGGACTATCACCAAAAAAATTGCGAAACTATTTTAACCTCGCCGCAGTTCGTTATCACCAGCGGCGACGTTAGCCATTACAAGGTTCTGGGCGGCAGATCTTTGCGAGGCCCTTGTCCTTTGTGCAAAGTATAAGAATCAAAAGAACGTATTTCTGATGATCGACGAGAAATGCAAAAGTCGTAAATAAATACATTTTGTGTTTTAAAATATTGTATTAGAAGAGTTATTAAAAGTTATCAAACATAAAGACGACAAATTATTGATGGTAAACTAAGGTACATTGAAAGATATACACAAGGATTTAAAAATGATGTTTGTGGCTTATTGTGAGACTAAAATTTTTAACTAAAGCACAAAAATCTAATGAATGAGCTACTTCATTTTCAATTCAAAGAATAGAAAGGGCTGAAAGTCGAACTTGACTCATCGAATAATTTTTAATCAGGTATGGTGGCAAAAATTCTCAGGACTAATTACTTCGATAGTGGGGTACACTTCAGTTAAAGTTTTTTTTTTTTCTATTAGTTATCTCATCACCGAGATAACGCCGTGGATCAGTTCTTTTACACGGATAAACGTATTGAGTTGTTCATACAATTCTTGTTCATCTATATCAGATGTTTCTCCTATTGAAAGAGATATTTGCAAGTCATTGCATTGCTTCAGAAGTTTTACAATCACTAGTTTCCTTTAATCTTTTTATGTTGTGCATGAAACCAAATGTGTTTTCATCATGTTTAAGTTCCTCAAATCTATGTTGGCAACTTGCGCGCACAATGTCAACAATAACATACTAATAGTTTATTTTGAAAATCTCCTCCGCATGCAATTCAAGAGCTTAATTTTTTCTCCTACATAATGAAAGTTCGTTCTCTTACGTTTCCTTCTCACGATAATGAACTTTGTCAATATCGTTTTAGTCAGCTGTTTCTCTCGCCGTTACCAAGTATAATGACTCGAAACCATATCCAGATAATTTTCAAGCTAATGTGTAAATGCATCATGTGTTGTTTAGCCGCATGTAGTTGCATTTTTCGTTTTTCAACATTTTTCTTATTACATTTATCTTTGTAAGAATGTCATACCATACGACGAGAGTAACTACTTGCCGTATGAACGACAGCGCTACTTACGGTACGTTAAGTGTAGAATCCAATTACCTATTAAAAACTAAGTGATGTGAGCATTTAGTTCGCCACAGTGGCTTAAATAAACCTTTTCATACAGCATTCCTTGTTACTTCTCTTGTTTCTCATTCATACCGCTGCTGTCCTATACTAATTTTTCAGAGGTTTGAGTTATTATTAATAAATAAAATCTTCTGCCCATGGCTTTGTTCGAGTGGAATTCATAACGCATTCGTACACGTATTCGTATCTGAATCCCACAGGAACTACTTTATCGATCGGGATAAAAGTAGATAACCAATACATTATTCCAAATTTTATTTTAAGCCGTTCAGCAGTGAAACAGTATAAACTTTCAAGCAAACAAACTTTTGCATATATAATATGAGTAAAATGTAAAAAAATTGCTATCTTCAATCTGTCTATAGGGACACCATAATCACGAATAAGCGATTGCACATTTGGGGCGCCACAATGAGATCTCGCTCCACCTAAAAATATTGCTAGGGCCGCCTCTGTATATATATATATATATACTACAAAAGTAAGGTTCTACTTTTCATTATATTACAAGCATTCAACCTCACTATTCATCACATTTTATTCACAAAATTTTTGCATGGGTCATCCAGTCACTAATCGAATTTGAAACGGTTTGGTGACGTGAAATAGAAACTCTCCAAAACTCTACCTTTCCTACCCACATCCATGCCATGCCTAGCATAACAGTTTCATATGCATCACACTTGCAATTCATATTACCTAATTCATTCGCCATCCGACTCGCTGAACGTAGGAGTGTGCAATTCAGACAAACCAAATGGTGTCAACTACTAATCTAATGGACTAAATTTAATGGAAGTTAAGAAGACCATTAATAATTTTTTATGTTAACTGAAAAGTTAAATTTTTTGCAATTTTGTTAACTTCTTTAATTAACGATTACCGGATTACCAGTTTTCTGTCCACCTGTGTTGATAAGTCATTTTATCTTTCCTTGTCATTTATAATGAATGTTCAATCCATTGCATATATTGAATTCTTACTTAGTAGCAGCACTATTTAACTGGTGAGCAACTTTCCAAGCTGCAGCATCCCCTTCTCTAGAAATATTCAAAAGTCCATTGAGAAGGTTTTCAAAATGTCTGTTAAAAGTAGCGACACTTATATTTTTGAGACCAGAGGGTCCCACATAAAGCTGGAATATTTAACATGTACTTTCTCTGTGAAAAAAGATTCTCAAAAAAAGTTTATGATGTATTCTACATTGCTAATCATGTTCTGTAATTCTGGAATATGATTTAAATTATTTATGACCAAGTTAAGTCTGTGGCTTGGACAGTGAAAATACAAGGCTTTTTTATATTTCTCTATAAAAAAAAATAATTAAATGCCACCAACATCTCTTGCCATTGTAGAACACCCTTCATATCTGTCAGATACGTGTACTTCATTTTCTAAAAAACCATCAATTTCTTGATGCTGCGATTTGGCATCCATTGCCATCAATTCTATGAATCCAAGAAATTTTTTGTGGATTGCCTTTTTACTTTTATCATAAAAACTGGTTCTTGTGGAAAGCTGTTCTTTGCCAGCTGTGTCACACAACTCATCTGCCACTACACTACAAGTATAAGCCTTCTTTGCAGCCTGTATAATTTCACTTTTAATAACCAAGCGGCACAGGCAATGATTTTATTTTGAATCCGTGTGAAGGTATTATGTCATTTTTTTTAACACCTGAACCAATTCTTAGTTTCAGCAGGTCTTGATGTTGCTCTTTACCTCTTAAAGTCAAGTCATGTGTACCATAGAAAATAATTGAAGACATTATAGATGACCTGATTCGTAGATTGTATTCTATATCTTTCTGGAGAGCCGTATTCTTCAATACATCCACTGATATTTTTTCTTAGCATCTTTAACTGCATACTGAAGATAATTTGATAAAATATGTTTTGTTTTTTTGCAGTATTCATGGATATTTTTCAAGTGACAGAGAGATTGGGTCACTACCGGTTACTACTTTTGGTTGAAATAATACACGGTATAAATACAATGAACCTTTTAAATGTATAAATATACTAGCCAAAGGTGTAAGTCTGCAAGCAACCATGATTAAATTATCATTTCAAATTTGTGGATTTACCACCTTCAGCAAAGTTGTAATTTTCAGGAAGGTACCCAGTAGCATTTTAGGACCTCTCTCCAACACCAATGTACTTAATTCATAAGATTGAAATTAATATGAAGCTTGGACTGGGGGCTGTAACACCATGTGTACCGGATTAGAGACCACAGAATGAGTGGAACAACTTGACTGTTAGACTGATCCAACTCTTATCCTGGTGAATCTGAGCACCTATGACATTAGTTTATCAATAATTATATTTTAGACTATCGACTTTTTCACAATTGCTTCTTGGTAATAAAAATAAATAACAATAGAAACATAAGAACGAAGTCTTTCTCGGCGTTGAGAATGTATAAACTGCTCTCGGGTGACTAGCCGAGTCAAGAGTGCGTTGTTACACGATATTTCGGCGACTAGATTCATTGCCACCATCTTCTGGTGAAGTGCCGGGTGCAGCGAAAAGGCTTTGTTCTTATAGCCTGCCAGGTGGCCCAGTGCGCGGGAGTGTTGAGCGCGTCCGTGATTGGTCGGCGTAGGCACCGCCCGGCCGCCGGAGTGGGGGTAGTGCTGGTGCGCCTAGCTGGTGCTCAGTTGACAGTCGGCTGCCAGCAGCCAGAGAGGACGCCTCGTTACACTCTCGTTGCCGTGCCTCATATTGAGCCATCTTCGTCATGGGACGAAGCAAGAAGAGAGCACAGATGACTGCCGGCCATCCAGACCAGGGCGAACCACCAGTGGCGACGGAAGAGAGCTGCAAGATGGATACCGCGGACCCTCCCATGGAGGAGGGCCCCACGAAACCCATCTGCATACTCACCAGTGAGCTTCCCATCATCACGCTACTCGGCCGTCTACAGCGCTGCGCGATTCTGCCGCTGTTCGCACAGCCGCTATCAGGGGGAATGTGTGTCCACGCCAACTGCCTGCAAGATTACAAGGCAATCGTCACGAAGCTAATTGAGCTTCGTGAGGAGTTCAAGTGCTTCAAGGTATGTGCCCCTGAGTCACAACAGCCTCCCAAGGCTTTAGTGAGCGAGGGTACAAAGACCACCGCCACACAGACCACGACACCTGACAGGAAGCTGGGAACACCAGAAATAGCCCAGTGCTTTAACTGCCAGGGGTTTAACCACTTCGCCAGCCAATGCACTGCCAAGCGGAAGTGCGTTCGGTGTGGCGGAGATCACCTGCACTCGGCATGCCCAAGGCCGAGGGAGGACCCGATTTGCTGCAACTGTGGGGGACCGCACGCTGCGTGCCACCGTGCGTGTCCCACCAGGTTGCAGCAAAACAAGATGAAGAAACATCACCGGGCAAAGCCCACTTCTGGGGAGCAGGGTGGCAACAAAACAAAAGCAAATTATCGTCAGACTGCCAACCCTGCTACCGAGACTAGAGCAAGAAACCGCCATCCGCAAGCTAGGACGCCGGCGCCGAGACCTCCTCCCGACAACCCGCCCCACCCCCCACACACATGCTGTGGGCGTGGCGCGGACGGGCCCGGATGGGGGCCACAGCTTCTAAAGGTCGTCGAGTTGCTTGCGCAACTCGTCGCCTGCTCCACCAGAGCGGCTGCTGCACCACAGCTGCCGCCAGATAAGAAGAATCAAGAAGAAGCCAAACAAGACGACAAATCAACCGACAAGTTAAACCACATCGACATGCATCTGGAGTAAATGTCGAAAGACAATAGACTCCATCATACTCTGCCATGAAGACATGGCAACGACTGGCTACTCTGGCTGGGGTGCTCAGTTGAGTCGGGCGCCTCGCGTCGTGCGGTCCTCGGCAGCGCCGCTGACGCATCGCTTCGATGACCGGCGTCCAAGCATCACTGAGTTGGTACCCGCCGTCTCAGTGATGCTTGGACGCCGGTCATCGAAGCGATGCGTCAGCGGCGCTGCCGAGGCCCGCACGACGCAATGCGCCCGACTCAACTGAGCACCAGCTAGGCGCACCAGCACTACCCCCACGCCGCCGTCAGAGCATTTAGAGCTCGCTATTTTGCTTTATGCGAGCAGTTAAAGGAGAAGGGTTTGTCCTTACGACATTTCCTTCAATCATTGCACGGATGTTCTTTTCTTGCAGGTCTGTCTTCTCGGTTGCTCTCTATTAATGTGTCGTTTCTGGTGAGTTGTTCTTAGCTTCACTATTACATGGGCCGGAGAGGCGATTTACGAGCTGTGTTAGAAGCTCGAGGATTGTAGTCAGCTTGGGACCCCACTCCTGCGCGCCGGCGTGTCCGCAGCAACTGGGGCAGTCGGCGTGGCCAGGTGGTCGGCTGTGAGTCATATGGAGCGGAGTTCTGGTTGTTTTCTTCGTGTCCTGACGTTGCTGCGCAATGTTGGCGGTCCAATTTTCCACGCCAGTTATAGTGGCGTGCGTGGATGTTTGTCGGCGTGTTTTCTTGTTGCGTACTTCCTGGTCTTGTCTCTTGGCAGGAGAGCCGGTGGAGTTACGCGTCGTCTGCCGGTTGTTGTTACGAAGCTTCCTCCGCATTGGACACCCACGGAAACACGCTGCGTGGGGCCCAAAGCAGTTACAGCAGGTGGCTTCGTGCTTGGGTGTCGGGCACTCTTGCTTCGGATGATCACCCCCGCAGCGAACGCACCTCGGCTTGGAGGTGCAATTGCGAGCGTAGTGGTGAAATCTTTGACACCTGTAGCATTGAACAGGTCCTTGCGAAGGTTTCTTGGCTTCGGTGTTAGTGGCCTTGTTTCTTGTAGTCCTGGCTGAGGGTAGAAGTTCCTTGAAGTCTACCTTCAGTTGCTGGAGCTTGCTGGTTACTGCCTTCTGGTCCGCCAGGCAGGATGTGATTATCTTGAGTCCATCTGCTGACGGCCAGGCAAGCAGGGGCAGCATGGTGTCCTGTTGAAGAAGGCCTATCAGGCATACCCAGTTAGACTGGTATGCCACGTGTAGTGGTGGTACAGGCCCCATTTCCTGGCCGGAGACCTGCTCCTCCATCGGGATTTGTTGCGGCGAGTCGGAAGTCTCGTTGCCCGGGCAAGTAGAAGTGACTATTTGCCCAGCCGGAGCATCAGTAGATACAGAAGTATCTGTAATTTGCTGCTGAGTAGCTGGATGGTGTAGCTGTTTGACAGGAACGTCGGTATCCATCGTCTCGGGTGGTGCTGGGTCTGCGACCTCGGCCGACCCGAATAGCAGTGCAGCTGGCCAGAACGGCGGCGGGTTCTGCTTTGCTTCCGCAACCATTCTATCTGCTTTGCTTCCGCAACCATTCTATCCAGCAGGCCTGGATATGAAGCTGTGTTCTTCGATGCTTCTTCTTGGATGGCATGCTTCCGGCGACTGCACAACGTGCTGCTTAAGTACGTGGCTCTATATCACGCTCGATGCAGTAGCGCACAGTGACCCCCACTCCGGCGGCCGGGCGGTGCCTACGCCGACCAATCACGTACGCGCTCAACACTCCCGCGCACTGGGCCACCTGGCAGGCTATAAGAACAAAGCCTTTTCGCTGCACCCGGCACTTCACCAGAAGATGGCGGCAATGAATCTAGTCGCCGAAATATCGTGTAACAACGCACTCTTGACTCGGCTAGTCACCCGAGAGCAGTTTATACAACAATAGAAACGAATGCATCTGACTATAGATACTAAAGAAAAGTCAAAATTTATGTAGGTACTGTACTTAATGCTATTAAGAATTGTTGTTAACCTTACGGTAGATACATAGCTGGGCACAGTTAATCCAAAAGTTAATTTTGTTAATCGTTAATCTGCTTCTTAAAAAGTTAAAATTGATAATCATTAAAGCGCTACATTTTTGCACATTTAACACAAGTTACAGTTATTTGTTAAAAGTTAACCATCAACAATACGTCTATCCAATGTCCCTCTGGAAATCAAGTTCTTACTGAGGGTCAATGTTTTAATCAGCTTCTCAAACAAATCGGATTCTACAAGATGCAGTGGAATCACGTTGGCAACCAAAAAGTTGCATTGGTTCACACTATCCTGGGGTATGCCACCGTCGGTAACTACAATGGCAATGGCGATGGGGAAAAAAACACCTCTGCTGTTATCTACATCAGAAGACTACACAGTACCTGAAGAAGGCTTTGAATTGGTTTTTTCTTTTCCCACTAATTGAGCCTGTTTTTAATTTTTCTTCAAACTGTTAATATTTGGATCTATGCATCCTCTTCATATGTTGTTTGAGATTATTAAGGCTAGCCTTTACTGTAGAAAGTATAGGCAAACACATTTTGAATTCATAAATCAACAGTTCTCCCAATCTTGATTTAAATACAACATAATCACATAAATGTGGCCAATGGGTTTTAATCTTCTCGTTGTTATTGTTAGCATTGTTGCTTTTACAAACAGATTCTAGATCTTCAGTTTCCATTGTGTAATCATGTAATGAAAATCAATTTAATTTATTTCATTAACAAACTCCAAACCAACACACATTCTATTGAATTTGATATGAGTAGTGAGCATTGGTTTGCAAACATAAAATACACAACATTCCACAACTATTGCTTTCCTACTCACATCTGCACCATGCCTAGCATAACAGATATATAGGCATCACACTCACACTGGCGTTACCTACCTAATTCTTTCATTTTTTGACTCGCCGTACGTACCAGTATCCCGTGGTGTGCGATTCAAACAAATGAAGTGATGGTAATTACCAAAGTAATGGACTAAAGTTAACAGAAGTTCAATTTAATGGTAGTTAAGAAGAACATTAATGATTTTTTAGATTAACTTAATAGTTACATTTTCACAATTTTGTTAACTTCATTAATTAATGATTAACAGATTAACGGTTTTCTGCCCACCTGTGGGTAGATATAAATTATTTTGTAAGCACCTTAGAATTTTGGTAAATTCTAGTTTTCTTAGTTTCAAGTATAAGGGAGGCAGAAAGCTTTCTTTCAAACATAAGGTTTCATTACAAGTATAGGAAGGAAGAAAAGTTTCATGTAGAAGCTGATACTGCAACCTAATTCATCAAATAAAACCATTTAAGAACAGTAAAGACAATCAACACTTAATTTAAGCACTAAATAAACTTTGTTTAATAGTAAAGAAACTTTAAACTAACCTGGAATAGGGTAATCCATTATTATCCAATTTGCAAACAATAGATTTTTGCTACTTTAAGTTAATTTAATTTAATTGCAATGGAGCACAGGCTTCGGTGGCAATTTCCCTACACACCCATCTACCCCTTATCCTGCACCCACCTACATTTGCCCTCTACAAATTTTATCTTTAAATTCTTTCAAAGTTATCGGTAAATTATTCATCCCATGAGCATTCCACTAATTCCCAACACTTTTAAATGAAGTAATTTGAAAATAATAATAACTCAAAAGAAAGTTAAATTCACCAAATTCCGTAGTTTTAAACAGTGTAAATAACATAAAGAAATTTTTAAACACTTTGATAAACACACTTTCACTTCCAACATTTTTTTTATTATATGTATCCAATAATTTCTCGTTCTAAAAAGTAGATTTTCTAAAAGAACCAAAAATCTAGTATAACATATTGAAATTTCAGAACATTCCATGCAGTAGAACGGATTTTATATACATTTTTAAAATTATTTCATCATTAAACACACGTGGTTTCACTTGAGATATATTTGCGAGTAAACCAAGCTACTTACGTAAATAAAACTACTGTTAAAACACGTAACTAAATTCAAAGAAAATTCCGATAACTTTACTTTTTCAATATAAACAACACAAGAATAGTTATTTAGTATAAACCGAGTTGATTTCTGAAACATTTTAAAAATAATCTTCATAGATTCATAACTTTGCTATCTTACCACAGATATGGACAAAATTTACGTCACTGGAATCAGGAATTAACGTAGAACACTTTGGCACTAATTTTATTGCGATCATTTGCAATCCAGCAGGATTACTAAAAATTGACTTAAATTCAACATAGAAATAGGGAAATCACTATTACTGTCGGAGACTCTTTATTACTACGCCGTTTAAACTAAATTCATTCGAGAATTCTCCATTCAAGAATTTTTTATGTATCTTGAGGACAAGACTATATACAGTTAAAGTTTGAATACTTTCTATAATCACAATCATTTTACACTATTTTGGGAAAGTAGGTGAATACCTGATGTCGCGTGGATGGGTTATATAAGCGGGTACCTCTTAGAGGGGGATGTCTTTTGTCTTCCGTCTTTTGGTCTTTACTCCGGGAACGCTATGTAAGGCGAATCTGTGTTGGTAGCCGTGGAGTGTGTTGGTTTGTAGCCGGAACTGGCTGAGCCAGGCTAGGAATGTGTGTTGGCCATGATGATTTTCTTTACCAAAGTATCATGTTAACAACTATTATGAACTTTTAAATTTCTAAGAAGGGGTTTTTGGTTAGTATTCTTTCCATAACTTTGCAATTTTTGTAAATGTTTGTTCGATAGCCTACTCTACTTTAGAATGCATTTTTTTTTCAAAATGTGACTTTGAAAATAAACTTCAAATTTTTATTCAAGTGAACTTTTTGTAATTTCGTAGTATACTGGACCCTTTTCAAAGCTTGTGGGTTAAACAAACTTTGTGGCGGCCGTCAAGCATTCTAGTTGAGTATTCCAGGCAGGTTACATGGTCATATAAAATTATTAAAGCCAGAGAACATTTTTCTATTCAAGTGAACTTTCAGTCAAGGTACTAGGCCTATACTTCACCCCAGTATCAGGCAGGGTCCTTACAATTTACTTTTAAAAAAATTCTGTATTTCCATTGTTATAAAAATAAATGATAGTGCCTGCTGTGGCAATGTCACAATAACAATGCGATGTGATGCATTGTGTGTGGGTTGAGTCAGCCAGCAGTTAGCATTCACCATAAAACAAGAGATGCCCACAACACACACAATTACAACAACAACAACAACAAAATGAAAAAAAAGAATGAATAGACCACTTCCAGACCCTCAGTAACTCATAATTAGATATAAAATTTTGAATGGGACCCTATGAAAAATCAAAAGGCTATGGAAAATAAAATTTTCTCCCTTATCTGGGGAGGATTTCAGTTCCCTTTGTTCTTCAATTTTTCCAGCTCACTTCATGAGTGTGTACTTTACTCTGTCTGGCTTAATATTAATACTCTTCCCTTGTGGGATTTACTTCAGGATGGTCAAAATATTTTGGTTGTGATATGTGTATTTTTGAGCTAAAAGACAAAATGAAGATTAATGCCTATCCCTGTAACATAAATTTTAATTGTAGTGACAGCATTTTTTCAAGTTAAAAATATTTATTTTATTTATTTAAAAAAATACAAGTATAGCAAAAAGAAGGAGTCTTATAATGATCTCTTATTTCATACAGCACACTGTAATATGTAGCTAAGAAAATAAATCTTTGGTTTAAAGCAAATAAATAAAACAAAAAAATACTACTGGTAGGTATTAATACACGTGACTTGCTTAAAAATTAATCTGTGTTCTACTAGTTATAACAATGCTAAAAAATCTTACAACCTCAGTTAATCAGGTACTTAAGTGAGACACCCACTATAGCAGGTGAACAGTAAAAAGATTTACACAACTACTATGATAACTATTGGCTAGATAGTTTAGAACATAAATTTAGATAATGAGCTGATGTTCTTCAAGCAAAGTGACTGATGAGAATGAAATACATGCTACATTATGTTGTAGATTGTTCATCAACTGATAATGAGACATAAGTAATATTTTTTCACAGTGGTTTTTCTTTAAGTTGTTGGACTTCTGTGAGAAAAAAGTAAAGGTTTATGTTTAAAAATAATTATATTCACAGGCTTTGAAACCATTGTCTGTGGGTTTGATGTGCTTTCAGAGGGTGGCTTCGTGGTTGTAGTTGGAGAAGTATGAAAATTTAATTTGGGGTTTCCATTATTACTGCAGGCTGTGTAGTGCAGCTCAAAATCATCAACAGCAACTACATCATTTTCATGTCCATTGTCGATGCTAGATGTGAATATCAGCTGCAACATTGGAAACAGAGCAGGTTATAATTAATGATGGATACACAAGAGATTTAATTTTATACAAAGTATCTTAATGTAGGGCATATTTGGCCACAGCAAATACCTGTGAGAAATAAAAATAATGGGTCAAATTGTACAAATAAAATCTAGGTTGACATGGTAAGCATTTTGAAAAGTGGAGATTATATGTGATGATAGGGACAGCTGAAAATGGTTAACGGTTTATAGTTAAAGGTTAACGGAAGAACCTAGCATGTATATTAAGTATGTACAGTTTATTACTTGGGAAATAAAACTTGCTGTACAAACTTTCCTGAAGGAAAAATAATTGTTACAGACTTCATGTGGCAGGGACACATGTAGTCATAGGCTACCTGGGGCTGTAGGGGCCTGTGCCACATGGAAAAAAAACCCTCATTTATGAACTACTTCTACTACTATAACTCTATTCCAGTCCCTTGGTAAGCAGCAAGACTCCAGACTCACTCTAAATAGTATTTCAAGGTAAGGTACAATATTGTATCCTGCTATCTTTAATACATCTGTTGTAATATTATCTACATTGGTTCTCTTGCACATTTTTATCTTTCTTAAGTCTTTCATAATTTTTTGATGATATCTTTCAAACATTGTAGTTTCCACTTTTTTTAGTTATGTGGAGATATTCCTGTGATTTACTCCCTCCCATCCCAGAATGATAATACTTAACAGTCTCAATAAACCAGTCACTTAATATCTCTGCCATTTTTAAGTCCTCACAAACTTCTTTTCCATCCTTATCTACAAACATCTGAATACCTTTCCTTTCCCTAAATTTTTTAAAATAAACATAGAAATTTCTAAATGGATCATTTAGTTGTCCACTAGTAACGACAAAATGCTTTAAAAAACATCTTCAGCTTCCCTCCTACTATTAATTCATTGTTTACTTGTTTCAAGTATTCCCTACCACCTAACTATCTTTTAACTCTGTTGTGTTCTCTTCTCACCAACCTTTTTAACCTCCTTGCCTCTCTATTATAATATAAAGATTCTGTACTTATCTTTATTTTCTGTCTTGGATAAATATTTCTTCCACATTTTGTTTTTTCTCTTTGAACCCTTCCCACTTCAATTCTACTGTACTCATGCTTTTCTTCCATTTGTTGAGTCAAACATTTGTCTCCTTGTGTTATTAATATTCTGTCATTCCCAGTTTACACCTGGTAAATTTAAAACCCAACCAATAATGACAATTCTATTTCATCTCTGAACTCTGAGTATGAATTTAATTCTCCTCAAGTACCTCACCTTCATCATTCATTCTTCCACTATGGTAAGCAGCCATCATCCTGATTTTTCTCTTTTATATCATCCCAGAAATCTACCCCTAGTAACTCATGGTCATGAATAATGAAAATCAGAGAACTGTTGTAGTCTTTGATAACCAATATCAATACCCCTCTACCAGTTTCTTTTCTATCTTTGCAGCACACTCTGTAACCACAGGGGAAAACCACATTGCCTAGTCCTCCTCCTTTTAAACTAGAATCTATCCCTATCATTACTTGTGGTTTATGTTCTTCCATTAAGTTTCCAGATTCTATTACTTTGTACATTATACTCCTACAATTCACCAGTAATACTCTTGTTATTGGTCTTCCCAGTTATTGTTTCATCAGCTTCATCTATTTCTTTAGCCTTACTGATTTTTTCCCATTATGCATAAGGAATCTGTATCCCCTCGATCTCTTATTTTTAACCCTACGCCAGCAGCTCCTATTCTAAAAATGCATAGTCCTGATCCCATCATAATTGGAGATGGGCTCCCTTACAGATTTAGCTGATGACTCAAAAAGTATCCACTTCCCCCTTCTACATGGCTAGTGAAATGTGACCTATTACAGGTGTCCAGAGGCACAACCCCAAGACAGACCTAATGCCTTTCTCAAACTTGGTCTTTATTTTTACCCACCTCACAACGTAGTTCAACTGTGGCCGATTATAGCAACTCAAGACCTGCATGAGTTTCACCTCAGTAAGCTGCCTCCTTCACCCCCTTCCTTAGGTCCTCTCGGTACTATAAATTGTATTCTTGTCTATTATGCGCACCTCCCATTATCACTACTCTTCGTCTACAAAATTGAGTATATTGCCTGTTAACTGCACTAATGTTACACTAGGTGAGACCTGGTAGCCTGTGCCTACCTGATTCTGCAAAAGGAAGCCTACAACTCCCTTGGCTACTAACTAGCAGCAGAATCTTCCTATTTTTTCCTTCCACACCTCTATTCCCGAATGCCTGCTGCCCCTTTCCTACTCCTACATCTACGTGAGGCCCTTTCCTATCTAATTCTGGCAACATGTGAAACTTATTTCTTCCCAAGGTATCTGAAGTATCTGGCACCTTCTTCTTACTTATCCTATTTCTTCTATGACCTTTTGCCAGCTTTCAAATGACATTTCCATCTTCCCCAATAATCTCACAATTTTTCCTTTCTGCCTCTGTAGGTAAAGGCTGAAGGGCTGTAATCATTTGGCCCATCTTCCTCATTTTTTTGCCTGTCTGCCTGATCCTTCTGTCCTTTTCTTAATTTTTCCTATCCTGCTCTGAAAGTTTCCTATCTCTAAAACAGAGTGGACAATCCATGGAAAAGCCACATTTACTTCCATTTTTTCCTCTGCCCAATGATCCCAGTGAAACTACTTCTTTCACTCACTGCATTCCAAACTATTCGCCACAAATCTACAACAGACATCACACTTTCCCCAAATAGAAACTATTAGTGCCTTTTTGGTGAACTTTTAAGGATTAAAATATGATAATTTATTAAATTTAACTGATAATTTAATAAAACGAAACAAGATTGCAATGCACTTAACTGTTTTTTTAATTATTATTTTTTATTGAAGCATAACTCCTCAGTTGCTTTGCTGTAGGTAAAAAGTATTTAAAAGCCCATAATATAATTTATGTTTGTGAAATTTAAAAATTATAATTTATATGGAATTTAACTGGTTGATACTATTCAGTGTTAATGTGATCAATAACTAATCAGTTATTTATTAAAAAAATATTATAGTATTAGAAAATTATTTTAATGTATTAAAAATTAATCAAACGAGAATTATATTTCAGACAGAACAGGCCAATAAATTTAACTTACTCTTATGAATTTCAAAACTTAACTGACTGTGGAATTTAAAAAATCAAAACTGTGTAATCCTCATGCAAATAACGCCAACATTTATTTTCTAACAGTTTTTATTTATTTTATTTTTCTTACTAGCAAGTTGTTATTTAAATGTTTAGTCTACGTGTACTTGAAAATCTTGAATTTGATCAGCAGTCTACTTGTATTATTATGTCACAAGAAATAACAGTTACGGGTGATTCATAGAAATAAAAGTCAACGTAGCTCACTCTATATTGTCTTGGAATTTAAAACTGTTGTCAGATCGCAATATCACTTTGTAGAATATTAAATCAGACTTTGAAACATAAAGAAGGTTGCAGGTTTTTCTTTGAAAAAACCTACAGTGACATGAAACATTTACCGAGCATGGTGGTGTAACGGTTAGCGTTCTGGCCTCGCATTCGGGAGGACGGCGGTTCGAATCCCCGTTCCGGGCATCCAGATTTGGGTTTTCCATGGTTTTCCAAATCACTCCAGGCAAATGCCAGGATGCTTCCTTCAAAAAGGCCATGTCCAAATCCCTTCCCATTCCTTGCCCCCCATCCTTTTCCTGTCTCTAAAGACCTTGCTGTTACGAGACGTTAAGCAGTTTTTTTTGTTTAAAAAAGAAACATTCACTTTTGCATAATTTCAACCCCATCAGAATGAGCTTAAAAGAATTGTTTGAAAAATTGAGAATTAACTTAAGCTCTATTGGCTGCTAACAGTTTCTACCACATCTACTACATCTACTACAAAAATATTCTAAGTTACAAAGCTGCTCCTAAGTCGAA
Organism: Vandiemenella viatica; assembly: GCA_031002005.1. Lineage (NCBI taxonomy): Eukaryota > Metazoa > Arthropoda > Insecta > Orthoptera > Morabidae > Vandiemenella > Vandiemenella viatica. Next base: position 202,089,307 of record CM061919.1, on the reverse strand, counting down.
AATATTCTAAGTTGCAAAAGTTACATGATGAAAAAATTTCTAAGTGTTGCCACTTCCCTATCACAAAACAGTTGTGTACCAACTTCCTTGAATTACTGACTTCAGAAAAGGAAAATGGTGAGTTTAAATACATTTTTTCTGTACTGTATTATAGAACAGATTCTTTTGAACAGTTTAATCTGTGACATATTTCCTCCTGAACCTCATTGTTTAGCAGTTATTAATTTCTGAAATGTAAGGAATGATTATTTTACTTATTTGTCTACAATCATGAAAGTTCTCACATCATCCGGTACCTTTTAATTTTCTCTTTAATTTGACATATAGCTCAGTTCTGTGTCTATCTTTCTCCAGCTATAAGCTTTCATTTCCAGAAATTATGTTTTATTATTAATTTCCTTCCTCTATGCAGAAATATTGAATTTCAGAAAATTCTCTCTCCCACATTAAGTTATAGTTTTAAATGTAACTTTTATTATTATCCTTGGGATTTAATGCTCTATTTAACTATTCAATTTTCTATTTATTTTATTTACAGAGCTATATTTATTTGTCCCTCTAAAAACATACTTCAACATACTTTACCCTCAGGCTCTAATTTTTATCAGATAGTTTGTTAATTTTTCTTATATGCTGATAATATTTGATATATTTAATTAAATTGCATTGGAGCACACACTCCAGTGGCAATTTCCTCACACACCAATCTTCCCCTTTTCCTGCACCCACTTACATTTGCCCTCTACAAATTTGAACTTTAAATTCTTTCAACGTTTTTGGTAAATTATTCATCATTTCCCTTGGTAAATTATTCCAATCACTGACTAAAAAAGAGAATCTTCCTACACCCTTGTGTCTGAAATCAAGTGCCAGCTTATGGTCATTGTCATCTTTTCCCTTCCATGCATTACTTTTCATTCTTACACTAATATCTTTCCATGCCTCATCACCAATGACCCTCTTCATCCTCCTCCTGTCTTGCAATGAATCCCATTCCAGTTCTTTTATCATATCATATCTGTTACTGATTGTATTCTGTGATAATTTCCAGAAACAAATCTAGGTGCCCTTTTTAGCACCCTCTCCAACTCCTGTATTTGATACTCAAAATGTGGGTTCCATACTACACTACCAAAATACATTGGCATTGTAAAATTTTGTTTATATATGTAAATAATAGCCTTTTCTTTCATCCTCCTGATACTAAGGGACATCCAGAAAAAGGTTACAAATTCTCTGAAGGGCACAGGGAAATTTTTTATTCAAAGGTTGGCACACCTGCATGGAGGGTGGTCCGTAATAGTCAAAACCAAACCCCACTCCAATTCAGTCCATTGTGATATGTTGTCAGAGAAGGAGCTTCTGTCAACCTCCGCAGGGGCCGTTCGCTTCATCTACCACCAATGTGAGATTCTCTCGGTCATCAAATTCTTCACTTTGTGGCAAGAATCCACATCCGAAATTCATCGTCAGCTTGTGGAAACCTATGGGCTTGGGGTAGTGTCATGTCTTCATATTTACAAGTGGATTAGGTTGTTTAAGGAAGGTTGCACTGACACACATGACCAAGAAAGGAGTGGGAGGCCATTTCTCATTTCAGAAGATCTTCTGAAGGAAATTGATGAAACAATTCACAGTGATCATCATGTAACTATTGACAGCCTTCATGAAATGTTCCCACACATATCTTGTAGTCTCATGGGTGAAATTGTTTCAGAAAAGCTTGATTACAGGAAATTGAGTGCAAGATGGGATGCCAAAAATGTTGACTGTGGAGCATCACCAAAATCGCATTTTGGCTGCACATGAATTTCTTGAACATTATGAAACAAACAGTGAGGCATTTCTTGACTCAATTGTCACTCGTTATGAGACTTGGGTATGCCACTATACTCCCGAGTCTAAAAGGCAGTCCCAACAATGGCATAATACACATTCCCCAATGGCCAAACTGTCCAAAGTGCAGTTGTTAGAGCGGAAGATCATGGCATCTGTGTTTTGGGACAGAAAAGGTGTTTCGTTAGTGGATTTCATGGACAAAAGGACCACCATCAATGCGGTTGCTTATTGTGAGACCTTAAAAAAATTAAAAAAGAAGATTAAAGACAAAAGGAGAGGAAGCTGACTCACAGTTTGTCCTTCCTTCATGATAATGCAAGATCCCACACGGCTCGTGTCACCCAGGACCTCCTTGTATCCTTTGAAGAGCATATTGTAATGCACCCATCCTATTCCCCAGACCTTGTGCCCTCAGACTATAATCGTTTCACCAAATTAAAGGAATTTTTGGGCAGGAAACGTTTTTCCAATTATCAGGAAGTGAAAGAGACAGTGGAAAATTAGCTTTTGGAGGTGGAGCGGAGTGTGTACGAGGAGGGTATACAAAAACTGGTACCCAGACTGAAGAAGTGCATTGAACTTGATGGCAATTATGTGGAGAAATAAAGACATGTTTTGTAACATACCATGCAAATTTCATTTTTCATTATTCCTTTTTCGATTTTTAACAGCATTTGTAAACTTTTTTTTGTGGATATCCCTCATAACTTCCCTCACTCACTTTGACCTCACTATGTGGTATTACAGTAACCTCAACAGTTAGAATCCAAACTGCTGATCTAATTAGATACTACACACAAGAATTTAGAACTGTTAAATTACTCATAATATCTTTTTCAATAACAGCTTAGTTGAAACCTTTCAGAGTCTACACTGACTGGTCGTGTTTGGCTAGATACAAACAGCCCTTCAATGAGGGCAGTCGGTGTTGTGTATATGAGTTTAAACTAAAATAGCCAGTACTGAATTCTTAAACTTATAGGACATGTTTTATATACATATCTCATAATGTGGCCAAAGAATAACAATTGAAGGAAAGTAATAAAAATTAAACACAATGAGAAATGCTATAATAAACAATGTTAGTGAGTAGTGACTGATGAACCATAAAATGAAACTATGGGGTTGTTTATTTTACTAGTGAAATAATTTGCTGAAATTTTCATTTGGGAATATTTTTGAGAATATAGGGGAAATGAAAATTGATATGGCTGACCTGATGAACAAGGGTTACACATCAGCTTGCATGGCAAGTAAAACAACTAGACACATTTGAAATTTGTATAGTCCTTCCCTTCACTTCTTGATATTCACAGCATTTGTTGTGTAAAATTGATGTACAAACATTTTAAGAGCTGGAATTTATCTTGTGTTTTTGTGTTTACTGCCATATGATGAAAAATAAATGTGGATGTGAGAGGTCAGAAGGATCTGGTGACGAAATTTTTAAAAGGTGTTTAATAGGTTGCTAAGATTAAAAATATGTGGAATCATGGCAAGAAGGATACCATAAACGCACGGTGTGGATTTTGCAAGCAATGTACTCTTCCAGATATCTAAAAACAAACTGTAATAAGGTAAAGAAATGTATTATTTGTACTGTTAGTTATGTATGTGATGAAATTATGAAGAAAGCATATACTGACCATGATGTTAATTAGTTCTGTTTGCAAATGACACTGTGGTATGGAATGCAGATGGAAAGGAAGTACAGAAGCAGCTAGAAGCATTGAAGAAGAAACTTGAGAAATATCTGTACTGGTACTGACTGAAAATCAGTGTGAGAAATATCAAGATAATGGTGATGAGAAGATAGTAAAGAAATAGGGAGGGTAACATAAAGATTGTTTAAATTGTGGAGAGTTTTAGCTATTTAGGAAGTGAATTAATAGGAAATACAAGTTTGGGTAGTGAAGTTAGATGAGGTTGCAACATGGAAATTAATTTTATCAGAGTAACAATATACAAAATGCAGTATATGCCCTTACTAACGTATATAGCAGAAACTTGGACCATAACAATGAGATAGAAGATAAAATCGAAGTAAGTGAGATTGAGTTCTTGAGAAGCATGATAGTAAAGACAAGGCAACATGTATTGAGATATGATGTTGTTGTTGTTGTTGGGGGTTTTATGGTATGTCGACAGCAAGGTCATTGGTGCCCTGTGTGGCAAGACAGTATTAAGTCATGTATATTATGTGTAATGCTTAAAGTCGACATGAGGCATTGTTAAGCGCAGAGACACACGGGGCAAAAAGTAATTGTTGAGTTAGTCTGTAACGGGCCACCCAAGAAGTCGGTCGCTAGTTTGGCTGCTGCCATAGTTGGTATTATATTAGCTGCACGCCCTTTATTATGATAGAGCAGACGTAAAAGTAACAAAATGTTATATGCAAATCATTAAAAGAAAGTCCTTCATGACGATTCTGCAATTTGAAGAGATGAAGTGCAGTATAGCATTTATCTGAGGTCAAAATGAATAAGTAGACTTAGTGGTGGTGGTGCTGTGTATATACAAGTTTGTTAAATAAATCTGAAGTGAATTTAAAGGCGACATTATGATTTAGTAGAAATCGAACCTGCAATCTAGAATCAATCAAACCCATTATTACCCACCCACAACACAGGCTTGCTATCATTTGCAAACACATGGCAGCATTAAATCGCCACACCTGTCGGAAAGGATTTTGCACAAGGGAGGATGATTGAGAGAATTAAGAAAAATAAATTAAAATGTCTGGTATATGTGAAGTGTATGATAGGATGCAAACAAAAGTGATTGAAGCCAGGACTGAAGGAAATAAAACAGGAAGAAGATCCAGAGCTAGATTGTTGGAGAAAGTGTAGAATAGTATACAAATATGGAACCTGCTCTATGAAGTTTAATGGATGGAGAGAGATGAATGAAAAAGTGTCATACATGTCCTGTCCCAGCTGGAGCTGGATAAGGCATTGAGTGTATGTTCTTATCAATACCCCTTCAACTAAGATAAATGATTTATTTACCTGCTGAATTAACATCAAATCAATGAACTCAAAATACAGAATATTGAAAATGTTGATAAAACTTTCTACCAATCTCAGTATGTGTTATGATAAGCAAACAAAACTCAAAACCTTGCCAGAATGTTTGTCTTAGTGGACGATGTCATAGGAGTTTCTTCCTAAGAATTTATACTTGACTATTTAACAGCATATTCAAATCGTGTTCTTCAAATAGCCTTAAGAAACTTTTCTGATTATGATTTTATCTGTTTCGCTATTCTGTCAAAATTTATCAGCATTTTAAATTAGTATATTTTAAACCATAAAAATGTCATCTTCATATAGCCAATATAGTTTGTTAGGGGAAGGTTATAAAATGTACTACTGTTAAAAGAAAAATGATAAATCAGTATGTCCCTGTATGACTTCCTTTAATATTATTACATACTGTAAAAATATGTGATAAGACTTGGTGGTAATATATAAATGTAGTATATTCATAAAAAGTCTCTTCCTAGACTATTCTTACTCTGAAAGGTTTTGTGACGAAGAGTGGAACCTCTACATGTCTCCAGTCTCCAGTTACAGAAGTCTTCTCACTCTCCCAGAGGGCTGCCTCCCTTGCTTCCCCATTTGTCAGTTGTGTAACTGAATGCAGGAAGAGTTGTGAGAGCTGTAGAGACAAAAGTATGTTTTCAAATATTTTCTGAATCCTATTTAAATATTTCATTGTAAATGTACAGCCTAGGGAAAGACACCAATAACGCAGAATGTTACCTTTAAGGATCCACCAGCAGGAACATTGTACCAGAAACGCACACACCCAAGGGGTCCTCGGGGATCAGTTTTTGACAAAGGATGGAAGTTCACAGACATTAAATGGCCAGGGGATGCACTTGAAGAGTACACATATCCATCTAAAAAAAATCAAGTTTCTCTGATTAAAAAAGCCTCATTTCATGGAGTTCCTATTAAAATATAGTTTGTGAAACTGCAGGTAGCATTTTACGTGACTCAATATCATTGTATTTCCTTAATTAATAGAACAAATAATTCACTTACCAGTGCTGTTGACAGTCTCCAGTTGCCAAACAGCTGATCCTGCATTTTTAAAACCACAAGTATCATGGTTGAAGTTGCAGTTAATATCATAAGGAAAGCCTGCTTTTGGCCAGTTACCTGTTGATAAGAGATTGAAAAGCCAAATTATTTTGGTTTCCGATGATGATCCTACTCGCAAAGAACAAAATGGAATTTGGTTGTTAATAATTTTCACATGAAGTAACTATCATTATAACATGTAGTGGTCGAGTCTTTATTAATTTTTTGATTTAAAAAAAGGCCTTTTTGTTCTCTGTCTGAAAAACGGTCACCAGATTGAAGTAGTGGAAATGTTATGAAAACAGACTTCTGAGAAAAACAAATATAGAACATAATAATTAGAGCAAGAATCCAGGAGTATGAAACATAGATTATGAGTGCCAATAAAAATGTTTGATTGAAAACTGGAGGAACCAAGGGACGAATAGCTGAAGAGATAACAAGAAAGTGTGCAATGCAGGGAAATGAATTGGAAAGGAAAGAAGAGAAAATATCATGCAAAAACAGAAGATGACATGTATGAATTGAAAATGATAGTGAGATGTGTTAAAGATGCATGAGGCAGAAAACTGGAATGAAAAAAAAAATATACCAGGAAAAGTAAACATTTAAAGGAACATTCACTTAATAAAAAAAGTTATTTACACCTTACAACTTGTGGAGGGGCTTCCATACTGGTTAGCAAAGACTACTACAGTTTGCTTGTGTTCATGGATGATAGTTATGAGTTACTTGCAGTAGATTTCAAGGGTGATGCAAATGTTTACCATAGTGGAAGAATGAATGAAGAAGATGATCTCTAGGGGAGAATCTAAATTCATGTTCAGACTTCAGAGGTTAACATACAATGGTCATTGTTGATAGACTATGAAAAACATAAGATCAAATATATTGGATACCATACTAATAATGTCTGATAATAATTTTGTGGAGTCTCAGCTTTCAGAAAAATAAGTGATTAGGAAGCACTTCTGACAAAATTATTTAGTCAATGTTGAAGGTGGTTATAGGTGCAGTTATAAAAAAGAATTTAAGAAAAAGTTCAGTATGTGAAAGAAGAGTTCCAGTATTATGGAAGGGAGTTGGGAAGAGTTCAGGGAGATAATAACAATGCTGGAAGAAATTTTTATTTTAAAAAAGTACAGAAGGTACATACTATAATGGGGAGGTGAGAAGGCTAAACAGACGGTAAGAAGATAACACAACAGAGTTAACAGCAGCAAAGAAGGATGCTAAATATTGCACAATTGAATGGTTCTGTGGCTGGAATTGTAATTTCCATGCCCCTGGGATGGTGCTGCATCTTAGTATTAAATGTTGATGTTTCAGAAGACCATTAGCTGTGTTTAGTGAGGTGTTGTAATATAACCTAAATGTTGTCATTACATTAACAAAATTTGTTTAAATAATATTGAGCTAGCATCAGTTCTATTATAAAGTATATTTAATGTCACTTTCTTACTGTTTTAAAGGTATATGTTGAAGTATAGAGTAATATTAGATCGTAACGAATGTAAATATTAGGGCTATTATGGAAAACGTCTTATTTCATAACAGAAAACATTGCATTCATTTTCAGAGGTACTTTAGGTCCCAAGGAGTAAAACGAGATGTGTAACTTAGTAGATAAAAAATTGTACTGAAAAGATATCAGGTTTTGAAGTTGAATTGAACATGTTTTGTTAAGTCGCAATAAACAGATAAAAAATTCCTGAAGCCACAGTTTTAAAGATAGAAGAATGATAGCTTACACATTATCTAAAATTTTGAGAAAAATAGCTAAAATTTAAGTATTGTTTTTGGAAGATTTAATGAAAATTATCAGACATGGCCTTGATAGTTGAATTTTTAGGTAGGAGAACGCAATTAAATTCAGAGAGTGCACAGTATTCAAACAAAAGGATAATTTTCCCTGAGTAAAATGCATAAGTTATATCAAAATTCATGCAGTACTTTGGCTGGAATCAAAAAAAGTAAATTAGTGAAAATTTGATAGAAATGGATCCGGAAGTCACTAAACTTGGTAGAATCAATTTTTAGAGAGGAGGAGGATTTGTAGTAATATTAAATAAGAGTCTTAAGAACAAGTTTAACAGTTTTAAAGTGTCACCATCTTATAGGAAATTTAACGTTGAATCATTTGGAACATATTTCAAACTCATAGCATTGACATTTGACATATAGTTTTTTTTGTAATTTTACACCCAGTTAAACACTTAAAGATAATCCAGTTTTTACACCATAAGATAGAGGAGGAGAAGCAGATTATTTTAAAACTAGTTTCGGCTCAATAACTTAAATACTTTGAATGTGAGGGAAATTTTAGAATTTGACACTTAAATAATTATTTATGGAAAATCTATTAGAGACAGGAAAATTTTTACCAGGATTGATTTTGATGTTTAGACCCTTAACTACCTCTCATCAAAATTTTGAGTTGATTGGAGAGAAATTTATTTCGGTAGAGTCAGGCATTTGGTATATGTTATTTCCAGTTTTCCTCCAACTATCTATGTACTTAATTGAAATGTAATCCATTTCATAGTTTACTTTTGACATAAAATTTAAGGTGTTAATCATAGTTGATTTTACAATCATACTAAAAGCATTCTCTTTTGGGAAACTAGTATCATCAAGGCATGTGCAGATTACCTTCACAGTGGTACAGTTTATGAATGCGGCGTATGTCACTGTCACTTAGACCACTCTTCTGCCAGATAGGGCCAATTACAACTCCTGGCTTCTTGGGAATTATGGTTTGTGATTTGTAATCCTGGAAAACATCAAATTAACAGATTATTAAGCTGTGGAAAAGAGACACACTCTATTTCCTTTCTAAGTAATTAAAAAACCACAGATTTTCAGTACCTTAGAAAATGCATATTCATCATACATCATTATCGACTTGTAGTCAAAATCCTCTCCAAGTGTGTCTACTGAGTCATTATCATGTTTGGTGAATGCTTCAATAAAACCCTGTAAAAGTAAAAATCATAAAACCTTTCATATCACATTTTTAGTAGTCTTAAGAGAGAAGCAATGTTCATGGTCATTATTAAATCATGAAATTATCAGTCACTTTTAGAACAATGCAGGAAATTAAATAATAATTATGGACTTAGCAGGAAGTAATGGGTTAAATTATAATTTTTGTAGGGTATTTAATAATTTATTAAAATTAACAACAGAAAAATTACCAATCTAAATTTTTTTACTGAGCTAATAACTTGATAAGCTTGATAGAATGCAGTGAAGCAATCAAACAAAAACCTACAGGAAGGATGTTATTCCAGTTAATGTCAATCCAGTCATCTCGATCTGGTCGATTCATCTCGTGCCAGAAACCGACTGCATGTCCCAGTTCATGCACGACAATTCCCAGATACCTGAAGTAACAAGAAAATACAATATGCAAAATATGTCATCCATATTTACCATATTACAGTTTGATGCGGTGCTGTATTAAGAACTGAATCATATTAGGTTTTTCATTGAATTTATAACCAATTCACATGAAATAGTACTTATTGCTTGTTTTGTTTTTAGTGCCAGTTAAGATTTCATTGAAAATAAAAATAAATCTGATTTGTTGGTGCTCCCCTCAACTCTCTGATTCTGTACCATGTCTCATGATTTAAAATAGTATTTTCAGGTTTATGTTAAGCAAAATTTGTATTGTTCCAAGGACTTTAAAAATTTTGTATAATTGAGGATGGAATGGGATGACAACTGTGCTTCCAATATTTCTGGGTGGAAAAAATGTTAATAAAATTTATAAATTCAAGCTGATGGCACACCACAATTGCTCTTGTCTGTCTACTACACATAGGAAACTCATTTGATTTTTTTTTTTTTGTTTTTTTTTTTTTTTTTTTGGGATTCCCTCCATCTTCTGGCTAGCTGTCAATTGGACATTGTTACATTTTATTTAAAATGCAGAGACATCAGAATGATTTTGAATGAAAACATTGTTACAGCATCTTCATAAAGTACAAATTCATTTTATAAAGCTATTACCAGTTTAATCAATTAAATAATGTTAGAAAATTTGCCACCTAAACATTGCTGTCGCAATCCCAAAAAATTAACTCTATCTGGCTGACTGGTTTATGGCAGGTAATAATTCTTAGTTTCAAAGCCATTACAGTTTATGACACTATTATGGTTTGTGACAGCACCCCCTACCTTCAGCTTTGATATTTATAGGTCACTTTTTCTACCCTTCATATTCCCTTGCAGCATTGTTTTCTAATCCATTGAAAGTAACACTGAAACTGCATTCTTTACTTTGCTGTGCCTATAAAGATACCTGAATAATGTCTATGTAAAAGAAGGGAATCACTCAATGATGCATCTAGAAATTTCTGTGGCTTTGTTTGAAAACTGAAGGACGGGAAGCTATCCAGATGTATATTGTAGAAGAGGCCATAGATTAAGTGACAGGGTATTTGATAATGGTAGAGATATTAAGTGATTGGTTTAATGAGTTCATTAGAGACTATCATCCTGGGTCGGAAGGAAGTATAACAGAAGATGAATTTCACTACATAAATAAAAATGAGCAAAATACAGAACATGAAATAGATGTTGAGGAAATTATGAATTAACTAAGAAAGCTAAAAAGAGTAAAGGAGCCTATGTTTATAATATAACTACAAACGTGTTGAAAGCAATGGGATATGATGTTATCTTGGTTGTCCGGGTTGAACCGCATCAATTATAATTTTTGGAGACTGGAGACCTTTTCTTAGTTCTACTGATCTCAAGCCCTTCCCCCTCAAACCAATCAAACCAATATCCACTCAAGCCCCCTCCTCCCAAACCAAAATCCTCTCAAACCCTCAAATCAAAATTCGCTCAAGCCCACCCCCATCTAAGCCAAAAGCCTGGATCTACCACTGATGCAAAGTGTTAGAGTAGGAAACGTAGTATCAAAAGATGTGCAAGTGAATATCAGAGTGCCCCAAAGTAGTGTATAGGGACTATTGCTATTCATTATTCAAAACAATGAATGTGTTGATGGTTTATGGTCAGAATTAAGGTTATTTCAAGATGACGTAATGATATATAATAGAATAAAAAGAGGAGAAAACATCAGCAAAATGACCTGGACAGGATATTTAACTGGGTAGGACAACATGGAATGAAGATCAATGTCAAGAAGAGTCAACTTATTAGGTATATGGATAATTAATGGTTCTTTATGGCTATAGAGTGGGTAAGCAATTGATTGCTGAACACTTAAAAAATAAATATCTTTGTATAACATTTGATGATAAATTCAACTTGACAGAACACATTGGGAAGGTGATAAGAAAATTTCACCAAATCCTTCATTTATTAGAGAGGGTTGTGAGAAGTGAGGGAACTGGGTTACAAAACTTTTGTTATACTATTTTTTAATATGGTGGTATTGTATAGGATAAACATTTTGAGTCTCCAATACAGTAGTTGAAAGGGATGGAAAGGAGGACTACTAGATTTTAAATTACCACAGAACACAATCATTAAGCGATATGATAAAGGAGTTGGGTTATAATTAATTGGAATACAGGTTGGATCAAGAAACTTCTGGGAGTGTACAATGTAATTATTGGCTTGGAAAAGTATTGCCAGGAGAGTTAAGAGATTTGCATGGAAAGGAAGAGATGACCATGTCCACAAGCTGACAATTCCAAGAATAATGGGGAGTGAAAATTTTCTTTTGTAGATAAAGAAACTAAGGACTGGCATAAATTAACAAGAGAAGTAAATTTACCTAAAATGCTGAAAGAATTTAAAATTTGTAAAAGGCAAATGTAGATGTGATGGGTCAAGGGTGAGGAAGGAATTTACACTCAGAGGATCTAAGACAATAATAACAATAAAAATGGGGTTATTATGTGATTATGGAAAATTGCCACTAGAACTTGCACTACATCACAAGCAAATTAAATTAATTCTTTCAAAACATTACACTTAAGATACTATTACCAAACAATAATGTGTTATTCCCAGGAGTAGAAGTAATGATTTTTATTAAGTGTTTAGGTGTGTATATGTGTGAATAGTTAAATTTTTTTCTGATTCTTGTGCTTATATTGAGGAGAGGAAGGAATGCAAAGGGTATTGAACTGAATCGATTTTTGTGAACTATGCAAAAGTGAACTGATTTGGACTGAACTGGTCTAAGAACTGAATATTACCACTCAGTCATTTCATTTTATTACTCTATCAATGTTTATTTACCAAACATCACTATGCTTGTGAAAGAACTACTCAAAGTGTAGTAGCACATTCTGCATGTTGTTATTGGTGGCTAGTAAGATGATTTTGTTTGAGCCAGCATAGGACTATGGAATGAGATGTCATGATTTTCCATATCCATGCTGTAATAGTTTACTAGGAGCTTTCTGTCATTTAAATAGAAACAAACACTGATAATTCCTAATCCTACCATAAAAGAAGTAAATTTTATGGTAAACGGGATTTTGGAGTGTTGCTACCACTTTTTGCTTACTTTACTATTCATGTTCCAATTTTGTTATCATAGTTTCATGATTTAAAGATCTTAAGTCACTTCTGTTCTATTTCACTGTTTGTAAGGAATTGGCATTTTGCAGAAGACGATTTTAATTATGGTCCAGCTATCCAAATTCAGAGATTTACAGGAAACATTCAAGATGATAGTGGAGCTGCTTTCATAATATGAGCAGCTTGTCAGTAACAATGAAAATCACTTATGGGTCAAAGCTTACAATTTTCAGCATTGTATATTGTTATAAAAGTGCTAATCAACATAACAATAATAATGTGATTTACAGTAAACACCATACTCAATACCTCAATATTTTGACCTTAAAAAACTATTGTACATATTGGAGTGATATGATTTCCTGATCTGGCTGTCTAGTGGATTTGGGCACTATTCCTAAACTGGCCATATAAATGTTGATTTTTTAGGAATGCTGAAACTTTTTCAGACAGAAAATATTACATTTCTGCTGTTACAGTAATGTAAGTATAAGCAATAACATAATTAATAGTATGTGAAATGACCACAGTGTAGCTCTGAGAATTACAAAAATTATATGAACAGCCATTAATACCTACTGCAGAATCCACCAACTTAATATAGCAGCAAATTGGTTAAGCTAATATTTTTCTTGTACCACTGTTCAATACAATTTTTAAACTTTTTAAATGCTGAATTAAATTAATGTATTGTTTTGCCTGCATCATAATGCCTGTTCAGATATACGAAATAGAGATTTACATAACCTGAATAGTATATAACGTTCTCAATACTCTAACATGTTTTTAGTATAAAGCAAAGTTACCTACAAATTTGAGATAAGGTGGAACCAAACACAGCTAAGATTCTGTCTGGTCTTGAAGGATTTTATCAGAATAAGTATGATATGTTGTGATGTGTTGGTTGTGACCAAGAAATGATTACTGTGATTACATTTTAATGTGCACATGTCAACTAGATGTATACAACAGATAAATTTAGATGGACATAATTCAGTTGTTGCCAACATTGAAGCTATCTGAATTTCCAAATTTTCATTTGAAACAAAGTTATTTCCTAATTGTCCAGATGGAACCGCATCAATTTTCTGAAGACTAATATTTCAGCTATCATTCTGCAGCTTTCATCAGAAAACTGAAACTTGCTGGTAAGATAAGTTTCAAAAAATTGGTGTAGTTCTACCTGGAAAAACAAGAAAACATTATTTAATGTTATTTATATGGAAAGGATAGATAAAATACATCTATCTCTCCTTTCCAATAAATATTGCCCTGCAGCAGTTTTTTCCTTCCATTGTTACTTGATATTTAATGTTATTTCTTGTTTTTAATTTCACAAAAAGGTTTAAATTGCTTCTGATAAATATAATTTTATGCCAAACTTCAATAATAGTAACAATGAAACAGCTATTTTCAATTTTATACCAAAGAAATACTAAAGTAATCTGTTGAAACTTGGATGTAGTCTGATTCTGTAACTCCCAGAATCTAGTTAGACCATCATATCTTTGTCAGTATATTGTTTATTTAGGAAAATGCATGACAATGTGAAGGGAGGTGACAGTCCCAATGTAAATTTTAAATTATTTGCTAGAGGGAATGTTGCTGCTGGAAGGCATAAAATGTAAATATTTGGATATATCATTTGATAATAAGCTCAGTTGGGAAGATTTCATTAGAGCGTTAGCAGAAAAACTTGAAGATCATGCATCTATGTAAGAGAGTAGGGATTGAAGAGAAACTGCTGTGAACCCTTCATCAGGCCCTTGCTTAAGTATTGTCAGGTAGTATGAGACTGCATAGTGGGTATCAAATAAAAATGATGGAGTAGCTGCAAAGGAGGGTAGCTAAATTTGTTTCAGGAAATTACCATGAATATAATCTGTAATTGATAAACATGTTGGCTTGGTAATCACTGGATCACAGGAGTTTCACACAGAGAGTGGCATATAAAATTCATGGAATAATTATGAGACTCAGATGGATATTGGGCAAAGATAAGTCACAGTATGTGTAAGTACAGAGAGAGTCCTCACCACTAATCAGCACCTTTAAGCTCAAGGAAGTGGGGGTTTTTTGTTTCTTTTTTTTGTTTGGTTTTCTGCCTTGTCAGCGTCAATGCAATTAGAGGCAGAAAAGGACTGGGGCCAAGGAATATGGCCTGTTGAAGGAACTATTCGCCTGGAGTGAGTAGGGAAAACCACGGAAAAATCATGAACCCACATCTTCATGAATGCGGGGTCAGGGTTTTACTGCTCACCCACCATGCTCAGTGGAAACTTTTTATTTTCAGGCTATAGGGTTAGAAGCTGGAACAAATTATCAAGGTAAGTGCCAAATAGTATATCTATGACAGTGAAAGAATTTAAAGTACGGATACAGCATACCATTGATTGGAGGGTTAATTACCAACAGGACATACATAAACTGCAGCCTGATAGTAATAATGTGTTGAAACCAGGGAAGGAGATAAGAGACAGACAATGCACTGATCAGTATTAAAATAACACCAAAATTCATACCTCACCAAAGAGTAGGTTATATAATTTTGTAAGATGAGAGATAATACTGACCAACATCGTTCACCAAGAGACAGCTGCTGTTCCCCTCCTTGGCGACCCACTGGGCACCAGCAAGCTCCAGTGTCCTCATTCATGAAAACATTCACGAAGTCTGGTTCACCGGACCACTCCTTGAATCGCACGCATGATCGCTGGTGGTAATGGTCCATCGCCTTCATCAAGATCTCACATTGCGCAGACTCGGGGCACCCTGTGGACATTTCACTTGGCTTGTGCTCTACTGGGAAGTTTTCATTTGTTTTATGTTTTGTAGCTGTCGTAGTTGTCATAACCCGTTAAAATACCCAAATACCAGCCTAACATATGCCACAAGCAGTCAGTTAAAGGAGAAGAAGATTTTACCACATCATACCCTGAGCTATACGAAACTTTAAAAGAATAAAATTGGAGTTGTTGTTGAATTGATTTTGTCAATTTGGTTGACCATATTTATTTATTTATCACACATAGCCTTGTTACAGAAATTTCTAGTTGTTCTTGAAATGCAACACGATAGTATTCCTGTCCGGGCATCCAGATTTGGGTTTTCCATGGTTTCCCAAATCACTCCAGGCAAATGCCGGGATGCTTCCTTCAAAAGGCCATGGCCGAATTCTTTCCCATTGCTTGCCCCCCCCCCCCTCCCATCCTTTCCCGTCTCTAAAGACCTCGCTGTTAAGAGACGTTAAGCAGTTAAAAAATAAAAATAAAATATAGTATTTAAAAGAATATGTTTACTGTGCCTTTGATAGAAAGGAATAGACAAGGAGTACCAAACAACAGCTGCTAGACAGACAATTCACAATAGATTATAACTCAGTATATTACAATTGTTACGCTTAAGTTTGGTTGGAGCAGAAAGTGAAGCAAGCATGGGCATGTCTCAGAGACTATCGTCTGCTACACGCTGTGTACCACTTCTGTTGGAATGAGCACCTTAAATATGCGATTTTTGCCCACTGGTGTAACAGAACATTGCAATCGCCCTGCTTCACTTCCAGAAAGATACATTTCCACTACCGACGATTCAGCCTAAGGTCGCTGTCTTAAAAACGCGCAAATGTTGTGCAACTGTGGCTGTCTTATTCTGCTTGTGGTTAAGGCGGAGGAACGTCAAAGCGACCACATGAAATCGGGCCCAAGATTTGGTGGCAGTTGTATCTCTTTGTGTGCACACTGAATAGCTCACCCAAACAAGCGACTTCTGGAAGAGTAGTGCTCATCGATTACTAGTAAAGCTGTAATGTTTCTACCGAGAAGTAACTTTTTGGACAATCCATGACACGTCTCAACGTAATCATCTACCAGAGTGGAAAATTCAGGTCACTAAATATATACCAGCTTTTTCCTTTCTTCAACACCCTCTTTAGTTTACGTGTCGTGCCCAAATTTAGTGAAACACCATTGCGGCGTTAGTACGTCAATCAGCTTAGAATGAGTATTTAGGACGTTTTCACTAACGGAAAAGAGGCATGATTAAGAGGGGAGAGCACACAGCCTAGGATTCCGCGTACTTGCCGTGCTTGCTTCACTTTCTTCCTGAACCAATGGTGACAATAGCTATTGTATTCTATTAGATGATATCGTAACAAACTGCAACTTTATATCTAGGTTATTCCTTTCAGTGAAAGAATTTGTAAATATACTCCTTTTACTACAAGAGCTGTTTCATTCCCAGCAGTCATAGAAGTTTCCTTGACAGTTATAGCCCATACACTCCTATTCTGCTCTGTGAAACCTCTTTTATCTAATTTCTGCCCTATACCTTAGCCATGTCGAATCATGGCATGTCTCTCACTATCTTATGTGAATCGGACTGGGGCAGTGTTGAAGTAGGTCGTGAAAGTTGATTTTGATTGCACGTCTAAAACATTGGTTCTATTGGTTTCAAGGGCACTACGTGCCGGAGATCAGATCTTGATATTAAACGTAGCTCTGGGCGAATTAATTTCTCTGGTCATTGACACTGAAGACTGCGAGAAAGAATTCCGTGATAGATGTATGCCGGGGAAATGCATTCAGGCAACGAATGAATCATCCAGTTGTGACTGGTGATCTAATATGTTGAGATATCAGTGAACCAAATATCACACACTCTTTTGGAGGCTCACAGTATTGTAGGTTTCAATGGCGAGTTCAATTGATTTCATCAGATTCTCTTCTTGGAAGAGAAACGTGAGGGTTTGGCGCACATGGACACTTTTTTTAATGAAGGTCAAACGAATAAACATATTCCCAATAAATTTAGGTGTGATTGAGGTACGAAAGGAGAGTTACTTGCTTTCAAGCAGAGGAACCTCAGCAAAATGGTGCAACTGGAAGCAAGAATTAAGTAAGTTCTATATTAAATTCAAGTTATTTACCAAAGGATTTTGGCCAGAAGCCAATATCACTGCAGCATATCTTTCAAACGACATCGCCAAATTTTAAGTTAGTAAAAAGAACTTCTTATTAATTGTGGTATAGTTGACTAGTTGAAAATCTTTTTAATTAGATAATCTGTGGTGGAAAAGTTTGATGACGGTGCAATTTTTGGTTACCTGGCTGGTAATGTCTGCTGCGTGGATTGATTTCAAATCTGCATTCATTCAAGAAGGAAAAGCGTAATAATGTATAAATCAAACCAGAAGACGTTTGTCATGTTAGCAGGGGCGCTATGGTATTAGAAGTTTTTTTGATAAAAGGAAGAGTAATCGGAGTACAATTCAGCCGTTTTCTAAAGTGGAAGAAGAGCCTGAGTCCTTGTCCCTTAGCATTATATGTAGCACAAAGTACAAATGATATGGAATAAATAAAAAAAGTCCGATCGCAGACTATCCCTATCAAAAAGAATACTATAATTACAAATATACAAGTAATATTTATGCAGTTATCACTATCTACATTGATGATGTCATTCAAGACTCCTATCGTTGCACTCTATTCGCTGTATATTGTCGTTACGCAAGGTCGTAGGGTCCTTATGTGAATTTCTGCCGTTGGAATTATAACAGACAATTCTTGTAGGAATCCCTTGGATAGATCAGGGGTGCACTACACACGGGAATCGGCTACACGGGTGGCAGGGGCCGTGTGGAATGCATTGGGGGTTTTTTTAGGCTGAGGGAGGATGACCCTGAGGAAGATATTCACTTGCGGACAGCCAAGATAAATTCATCACCGCGTGTTAGGGGTAGCTTAAAAGAATCCCAAACATTAAAAGTTCTAGTAGTTAAGTGCAGAAGTGTTTGTAATAAACAGCCTGAACTCGAAAACGTTATTCGTAGTACAGATGCTGATATCGTAATAGGCACAGAAAGTTGGTTAAAACTGGATATAAGTTCAGCCGAAATTTTTAATAGTAACATGAACATTTTCCGTAAGGATAGGTTGCATTCTCAAGGAGGTGGTGTATTTATAGCTGTTAGTAAGTACCTCACAAGTAGCGAAATTGATGTCCATACTGTCTGCGAAATCATATGGATCAAGCTCAACGTAGCTAGGACTAAACTTGTGATAGGCTCCTTCTATCGTCCACCCGATGCAAGCGTAAATATTGCCGAGGCCTTAAGAAATAATGTAAATAATATAGCACGGCAATTTCCGGACCATATAATAATGCTAGGAGGTGACTTTAACTTGCCAGATATCGACTGGACTAATTACGTTCACGTTACTGGGGGCAGGGATAAAGCAGCTTGCGAAATCATTCTAGACCTCTTCTCAAATCACAGTCTTGAACAGCTCGTAACTGAACCAACGCGATGCCTCAACGGTAACGAAAATATTTTAGATATAGTTGTTACAAATAGGCCTGAACTATTAACGAATATTTCTACCACCGCAGGAATAAGTGATCACAAAGCACTAATTGCTACAGTAAAACTAATAACCACGCGCAGAAAGAGAAAAGAGAGGATCGTTTACAGATTCGAAAAGGCTTCAAAAGAGTGTTTTAGAGCGTATTGGAGGCATAATTACCACACCTTCTTAGTAGCAGGAGGCACCGTTGAAGAGAGGTGGCATCGATTCCTATATATAGTCGGGGAAGGTATGAACTTGCTTATACCGGAACGGACAATCAGGGAAGAGAACAATCCCCCATGGTACACACGGAAGGTTAAAAGGTTACTCAAGAAGCAAAGGAAGATACATGCACGATCAAAAAGGACGATGCATCGGACTGATTTAGATAAGCTAGAGGAGATAAGGGGACGTGTTAAGAATGCGATGCGTGAGGCCTTTAATAACTTTCGTGAAAATTCTCTCTCTAAGAGCCTCACCGAAAACCCTAAGAAATTTTGGTCGTATGTAAAAAAAGTTAGTTGTAGTGGGAACAATAAGCCAGTTCTAATAAAAGACGGACGGGAAGTTGAAGACAGCCGCGACAAGGCTACCGTATTTAACACCGAATTCAAAAATTCATTCACGCGAGAAAACATGGAAAACATCCCCACTTTACCACATCGTGTGGAATTAGAGATAGATCCGATAGAAATTGATAGCGTAGGAATTGTAAAGCAATTAAAACTCCTGAAGTGGGGTAAAGCGCCGGGTCCCGATGGTATACCGGTAAGAGTATTTTCTGAATACGCGGAGGATATTGAACCATTTCTGTCAGATATATTCCGTAAATCACTAGAAGAGAGAAAAGTACCTTCTAGCTGGAAGATAGCCCAGGTAATTCCCGTTTTTAAGAAAGGAGATCGGAGTGATTCTAGGAATTATCGACCCATATCTCTAACATCGGTCTGCAGTAGAATTCTGGAACATGTCATATGTTCGAACATAATGAAGTTTCTAGATGAGAACGAGTTACTTACACCATGTCAGCACGGATTTCGGAAGAAGAGATCGTGTGAAACACAATTGGCCCTATTTTCCCACGACATAATGAAAGTTATAGATGCAGGTTCGCAAGTTGATACAGTTTTTTTGGATTTTCAGAAAGCTTTTGATTCTGTGCCACACAACCGACTTTTAGCGAAGATTCGAGCTTACGGTATTTCGGCTCGGATTTGCGAGTGGATACGTGATTTTCTAACTGGTCGATCACAGTATGTCGTTGTTGACGGGGAAGCCTCTTCTATGATAAATGTTACTTCGGGCGTTCCTCAAGGAAGTGTAATAGGTCCACTTCTTTTCTTAATATTCATAAACGATTTAGGTGACAACGTCAAATGCTGGTTGCGATTGTTTGCCGACGATGCGGTTATCTATAGGGAAATAAGGTGCTCCGACGATTGCTTAGAAATTCAGCGTGATTTGGATGCTATTTTCGATTGGTGCCGTAAATCGCAGCTTACACTAAATTGCAAAAAGTGCAAGGCAATGCGGATAAGTAACAAGAAGAATCAGGTTGTTCACGATTACAAAATAAACAATTCAGCTATTGACACGGTTGATTCCGTGAAGTATCTGGTGGTGAAAGTACAAAGCAACATGAAATGGGACATGCACATAACTTCCGTCGTAGGCAAGGCTAATTCTAAATTACGGTTCATAGGTCGTATTTTGAGGAATTGTAATGCTCAAACAAAGGAGATAGCGTATAAAACACTAGTGCGTCCGCATCTGGATTACTGTTGTGGGGTTTGGGACCCGTATCGCAAGGTTCTGATTGACTCAGTTGAGAGGGTGCAGAGGAGAGCCGCTAGATTCGTGACTTGTTGTTACAGCCCTTATGAAAGCGTCACAGAATTGATACATAGATTGGGCTGGGATAGTTTGGAAGACAGACGACGTAGCTTGCGTTCGAATTTATTGGAGAATATGCGAAAAAATTTAAATTTCGAGTGCAATGAAATACTTCTTCCGCCAACCTATTTAGGTCGCAATGACCGGAGGGATAAGATTAGAGAAATAAGATGCCGTACTGATACTTATATGTATTCCTTCTTTCCTCGAACTATTCGGGATTAGGATTGGTGCTTAGCACCCTCTGCCACCCACAGTGTTTGTGATTTGCAGAGTATGAATGTAGATGTAGATGTAGAACTACCAAAAATGATTATAAAGAACTGAAAATGATGATATTGGCTACTTTCATCGCCAATTGTATTATATTTCGCGATATTCATCAATAGATAAGGCACTCCTTTTGAAGTTTCAGCTTCTCCAAAATACGGCTTCCAAAAAGGAATTATGCACTTGATTTTTTTCAAAACACGGTAACGAAAAACATGAACATGTTCCGTAAACCTTGCCAATTCAGGCATGGAAAATGAAGTAAGGCATATGCCTCCCTCTATTGCGCTGGCATGCATGAACTCTGACCGTGAAATTCACTGTGACTACCTCACAAGACTCTACTTACATGTCGCCAACAACGCGCCGAATTTCTGCCTTTAAATTGCGGATGTTTCGGGGTTTATTGACATACACCAAAAATTTCAGACAATCCCAATGAAAAAAAATCTCAAGGGGTCAAGTCACATGACCTTAGTATCCATTGTTGGTCACCGTGTTAGCTCCATTGCAATTAAATTAATAATAATTTCGCAAGATAAGGCGAAATCGCTCGTGGAGCAGCTCAGTTGTTGCGCTGAACGTGTGACAGGTGGCACCATCCTGCTGAAACCACAACTCTTCAATGTCCATTTCATTGAAATGATGCCACATAAAATCTCTTATCATCGCACGCAGGGCCGGGTAAAATGGGCGACCTTTTTTTTTAGCTCTACAAACTAGCCGGGCGACAATAGGCGGATTCTTGGCTTCAAGGCCTGGGGGCCCCTGCAGCCGGTAATCGGGGCCCCCCATCAGCCGGCGGGCCCCCGTACATTTGACCCGCTTAACCCCCCCCCCCCCCCCCCTAACGCCGGCCCTGATCGCACGGCACCGGTTACCCAAATACCAGCCTAACATGTGCCACAGGCAGTCAGTTAAAGGAGAAGGAGATTCTACCACATCATACCCTGAGCTATACGAAACTTCAAAAGAATAAAATTGGGTTGTTGTCGAATGGATTTTGTCCGTTTGGTTGAAAGCAACACTGTTTGGCCATATTTATTTATTTATCACACATAGCCTTGTTACAGAAATTTCTAGTTGCTCTTGACATGCAACACGATAGTATTCCCGTCCGAGCATCCAGATTTGGGTTTTCCATAGTTTCCCAAATCACTCCAGGCAAATGCCGGGATGCTTCCTTCAAAAGGCCATGGCCGAATTCTTTCCCATTCCTTGCCCCCCCCCCCCCCCCGCATCCTTTCCCGTCTCTAAGGACCTCGCTGTTAAGAGATGTTAAGCAGTTAAAAAAAAAAAAAATAAGGGGCGATGATGCCGTCCACCCAATAGTCACATCAAAATGTCACTCGCTGTGGATGCATTTCCCTTTCTTGAAATATGCAAGGATTTTCTGACTTACGGCAGTTGTGTTTATTCACACACTCATTTAAGTGAAAATGCGCTTCGTCACTAAACGTGATTTTGCTCGCAAAGCCGTCGTCCTCCTGTCACCTTTTCAGAAACCAATCAACAAAATGTCGCCTCTTCTCGTGATCGACCACTTCCAGGTTCTGCGTTAACTGAAATTTGTAAAGGTGGTAATGAAAATCTTACCGGAGAATATCGTCGTCCAATTTTCGGAAAAGGCGACGAACCGACTTCTTTGGACTAACAACAACTCTTGCACCAAACACACCAATGTTTGGATCAGAGCGGCCAGAATGAGGGCGCGCAGAACTTTTCACATTCACTGTTGAACCAGTTTCATTAAACTTTACGATAATTATGCGAACTGTTCATTAATTCGGTGCTTCCACACGTCCAAAAATCGCGCGAAGTCGTTTCATGGTTGCTGTATAACTTTCTCCGTTCTGGTAAAACGTTTTAACAATTAGCACTCTTCCACGATTAGACATAGAATGAAGCAGCATTGCAAGGATATCCACCTGATACACAACAATGCGACCAACCAACAAATAATATACCGCGCAGTTCAGGGGCGGATCCAGGATTTTGGTTTGGGGGGGGGGGGGCTTGGCTTGAGTGAATTTTGGTTCAGAGGGCTTGCCTTCAATGGATTTGGGGGGGGGGGGGGAGTTTAGTCGGCCATGGGGTAGTCTTTATAGCCTACTCGGGCCTCAAATCCGTAGAGCTAAAAAAAAAGGTCTCCAAAATTACAATGTCGAGGGTGTACCGAGATACTTTTGGGGGGGGCTTGAGCCCCCTAGCCCCCCCCCCCCCTGGATCCGCCCCTGGCGCAGTTCAACACCGATTCCCTTCTTGTAGCACCCTTTATATGGGGTCAGTCTTCAGCCCTGATTAATATTTGGAGAATAAAGTGGCCTTCTGCATATTTTTGAACCAGTTTATTCAAATTTCTGTCAATCAATCAACAAATAGGCTTTCTACAGCTCTTGTAAATTATTTTTCCTTAACCGAAAATAAAACTGATCTCTCTTTCTTGTTCATTCTCAATGAGACAGATAGGTTAAAGTTTTTTTTTTAAAAAATGTTTAATACTTTATGCCATTAACATGTCTTATCGATTCAACTTACCGACACTGTCATCAGTCTTGAAGACAATTGCCCCATGCTTCCACAGCAGATTTCGATCGGACACGGCGTTCCTTGGCTGAAACAAAATGCAACACTGTGTTCATACGGGAAGAAACAGTATAGTAAAGTTTTATAATGCCTCATAGTTGATGGCAGTTTTAAGTCAGTAATTTGTCTTCGAATCGATTGGCTCGCAACCAGAATGAACTCTTGAAATGTACTATCATTAGAAAACTTATTTGCCTCTCATATCATGGTCAAATGAAAAGGGCATTATAATTTAATAACCTTTATTTCCACTATTGGCTTCTTTGTTTTTGGCACTTCATGAACTTTTTTTCTGATTCTTGCTATATTTCAGACGTAATGGATATTATGAAAGCAGTACTTCGAAATGATGGGAATTTTATATTTGTTAGCTGCATAATTTCGATTCAAAAAGATACTGCTGTTTTTCTTAAAACCTTTCTGTTGTGTACTTTTTTCGCTAACTCTTCATCAGAAATATGGCCGGGAAAATAGATGTTATGATTTGGTGCTGCTGCTTAGAGCTGATGGCAACTTTTTCTGATAAAAGTAGCACGATTATGTTTTTAAATTTTCCTGCTACACATTTAATTTTATTGAGATGGATCCATGGTGAGGTGACAATTTCCCTATTCCCTTACTTTCACATATCACGACTTTTTATTTTAAATTCTTGCGGAATTAAATTAAATATTTACCAAGACTAGACGAAAGCTATTATGACCCTAAGTGAACGAACTGATCTTTGTACATCTTTATCGAGAGTGGAACTGAGTTCAGTGACCTGCGAGTGCTCGAAGTAAACGAGCAGTCCAAACAAGAAGAACATCATAAACGTGGAAAGAAACCAGTTCAGTGTTCGAGTAGCAATGACGTGGATGCTCATTGACCGAGCTAACTCTGTTTGCTAACGACGACGAGTAATTGCGTGTTTGTGTGTCACCAGGATCCTCAGAGCCATTAAGCAGTACCGCAAGTTTGAAGCTGGGCGCTTAAAGCCGTTCTTCATATAGTTTCTTGGCCGAAACGTCATCCCGGCGTCACGTGATCCAGGAAGGTTATCGGAGTCACGTGATTTCTAGTGCCTATTTTGAACAGTTGCGTTACGCCAAGTAGTGTACAACTGCCATTTTATTTCTGTATGGTGTCCGTAATACTTGAAATAACACATGAGATGAGATGATGTTTATTTTGATTGTTTTTTGGAAACTTACGCCTCACCTGCAATGGATATATATATATAAAATAACAATTCTTAAGGAAATTCGAAATGGTTGTGCGAGAAAGTACTAATTTACGGTAATAAGCATCAGTACGAGGTCTTTCTTGAAAACAATCACGTTAGAATCCGAATAACTTAACAAAAAATTTTTGTTGTAACATACAAAAAACTATCGGTGCTATGCATTATAGTTCCATCTTCATTGATACATCACTAGATTCTGGTTTGAAACATTGTTTTTTTTGTTGTTGGGTTTTTTAAAAGTTATTTGGATGCAAAATTTAAGTTCTTTTTTTTTTTTCAAATTGATATTTAACAAAATTACTAAGCACAACTATAGAACTAATAAAAGCAGTTCTCTGTCTTATGAACGTTTCTTGGGAAACAAACCGAGTAATATTATTATTGATAGTCGTAAAACTTGAAGGTTGCTCAAGGAAAATCCGGGAATTATAGGGGATAGGAGAGGCAACTTGAACAAAACTGTTCAACAAAGTTGTATACCGTCTTCACTTTGCTGTGCAATATATTAAAAAGGAATATTTGATCGTTTTTTAAATAAACATTTAATATAATTCCTATCGCTCGCTCCATTGACTCAGTTGACACGTGGTAGCTGGTTCCAGTCCTGATGGAGATGCATAAGTCTTGGTCACTAAATTGTGCATCAAAATCCTGAGTTAAATCCCAAACGTCTCCGCATTGCATGTGCAGTGAGAGTATAAGATACAGTTGTCCGTTGAATGGTAACGTTAAACCTGGCTAACTGTTCGGAAAAAGTTCGCGTGAATGGGACAGCACCGGATTTAACCATCTTCTTGTTTCCTCTCTAGTTCACAATTCAAAGAACATTTTGCATTGAACACACACCCTGTCACTTACAACATTTTCGAACACTATCACACCGGAAAGGTAACCCCTGTTCACCTTCCCAGACGTTGTGATTGGGAGGGGGGGGGGGAGGGAAATATCCCACATCCTTATGCTCCGACACGGCCAACGCTTTCACAGAAGAAGAAAATAATTTCTCTTGAATAGAATTATTATAGAAAATTTCCACTTTAAAATAAAACGTTTTCTCTCAAGTACAACGGATTTCCATTAGACTTAATCAGAAAACCGATTATAAGGAACTTAAGAATACATGGACATGAAAGTACAATGTATCAGTTCGTTGCTTTATAATTCATAATGTGCCGTAGTAAAACATTTCCGCGTGACAAACATCGCAGAACATAACTGGTGTAAATTACGATTAATCGAAAAAGGTTTCGAGTGCAGCAAGAGTGGCCTTTCTTAAGACTAAATTTCTTCTGAATATTGTAATTGTGTAACACAGAAATGACAGTCTACCAACTAACTACAAAGTTAGAGAGAAAAAAATGACTTTGAAAATTATGTGTTTGAAAGTTCATTTACTTAAGAAAGAAACTCCTCCGAGAGCGTTGAGTGAGCGGTAATGTTCTTCCTCAAATTCTGGAGGACTTGGGTTCGAATACCCGTCCCAACTAAGTTTACACAGTAGATTTTCCGCAGTTTCCCGAAATCATTTCAGGAAAATACTGGGATGGTTACTTCAGAAAGGTCATGGCCGAATTCACCCCGTTCTTAGCTCCCCTCCATAATCTCCTTGCTTTTTCGGTTCTTATGATGTCGACAAGGTGCGAAACAGCACAAATATAACGTAGCAACACAATCACTTGGTTCAGGCAGTTATCATTTTCTGTTTGGTTGTTATGATCCTTGTAATCAGAAGCAATACGTTTTCAAATATCCGTCTGGCACTAAGGTAAGGTCAGAGAGTTCCTAAGGCTCCTACCGCTTCCGGCAGGATTCAAGGAGGTAGAGCTCTGCATTCCCATTACGACGATTAGTGCTCGGGGTATGTGACCTGATCAGTTCCGGCCAGTCTTTACCTTCCCGTAAGGTTTTCTCCACGTTTCTGATTGGATAGACGGCTGAGTGGGCCTGGGAAGCCATACCGGATGCTCACCTTCGAGGAAAAACCCTCTGCTTCGTCGGGGATCGCCCTAGTTAAACGCTCTTCAGCCAGTGCTAAAAACTTTCTTCAAGAAATCTGAAAAAGGATTAATAATGGAAATACCAAATGGGGTCAAAACTCGTCTCACCCTCGGAAGGTGGGTAAGCTCAATGTGTGCTTCCATTCTCCATTTACTTCTGTTGTTGAGAAGCGGCGTGTTGCACTCACCTCCGGCCTGAGCAAGATGTCTCCCTCGAAGAAGCCCCTGTTGTAGAGCCCTAGGTCGGTTCCGTTGTTGAGAGGCAGGTAGTCGTCATCTTCCTCACCGCCCCACTCCTCTGGCAGGTCTTCTTCCGGAGGACTCCTGAGGGGAGCCGGTGCGGCCAAGGCGCTCGCCACCACCAGTAACATCAGACGGTTCATGGTGCCTTCCTGTGTGACTGGCCAGGTGTGTCAGCGTTCGTACTTATAGCGGGGGCAGCTGTCCGCATGTGGGACAGACATGTCGCAAACAGGAGGACGCCAGCCAGAGCTCATTTGTGAATAAGGCGACGGAGGCGCTGGGGATTCTCTGGCCACTTTGTCGGTCCAAGGACGCGCCATGACCTGACGCTACGTTCTTTGTGAGTAGCTCACTATATCCATAGGCGATCATGCTGACAACACGTAATAATCTCACTAAATTAAAAAACGAGCTTCGAGTTTTGTGATGTGTTGCAGTTACGGCAATTTATAAAGATAAAGTTATCATTTGGAACCTAAAAATATTCTTCTTGTCTCTTAATTAATTTTAAGTATAACCTGGACCAAAACATACGAGCCTGTCGGTCCAAAATCGTCTGCGTAACATTTGCATGTCTCTGGAAATGAAACGGTTATCACATGTTTGTTTTGGGTGTGTTGCATTGAATATGTGACGTAGATTGAAATTTTAAAGTTGAAGAAGAAATAGAAGATGTCCGAAGCATAAAAAGGAAGAAGAAAAACAAACTAACTACGCTCTTTACAAAGAGAAATCGTAATGAAATAACTGGAAATAATAAAAAGTAAGATATTACATCAAGTTTGTATTATATAGTGCATTACCTTAGATTTTATATTACACATTGTCATTTTTGTAAGAACTCTAATTGTGTAGGCTTTTGAAAAGAGGAGTTTTGAAATTGGTTTTCGAAAAAATGATGCGCTTAAGGGAGAAGGGGAAAAGCAGGGGATAATTAATTTGGTTCGAACAATTCTTTACAGGTGGAAGAGGATCTGAGTAGATAGTATAAGGAGCTCCCAGTGCTAGCTATGGTTCGCCTTTTTTACTTATTTTTGCTGTCTGTGTTGTGATGGATTTAATAACAGGAAAGTTCTGTACTATTTAGGAAACAGCTCACAGAATAGCTGATATTACCGCATGGACATGTGAAATAGAGTACAGCACATGCAGAAGTGACCCGGAAGAAAATACAAGTCGAGGATCTGCACGGAGCTTCTCCGTTAGACATAGCAGTGACATAAGGAAAAAAAGTCCAATGTGTGCATAACCTCTCCGACTCACGTTCATAGCGGTAGTTAGCTGCTTTCTCCATCTGCAAATAAAACTGCTTGTCCGAAGACCAAAACTACAAACCTGACCTTTAAGTCTGTGTTATCTATTAATTCTCAGTGCGAACATTTCCTATTTCTAGTTCACTAATGCAGGTTGTAGCATGGCTGCCACTACAAAGCAAATACGATCATTGGCTGATTTATTGAATAGAATGCAGTCAGTCGTATTTACGGTGTTATCAAGTACAATAACGACTTAAATATTGCAACGATACAGTGAAAACATCGGAGGAACAAGTTGCCACATAGAAGAAAAGAATTATCGGAACGAGGTTTGTAATCCACGCTAAGAACTTAATTTTGAACTGAAGAATATTCGTGAGCGAGATTGGCAACATTGCCTAATGCTCGGAGATGTGAGCTAACCTGGTTACGTGGTTCAGCCACTAGAGAGCAATTCTATCTGTAGAATTGGATCCGACGTCATTAGAAACGGGAGGTGATTGATGACAAGGCATGGGAAGGAATTCGGTGAAACATCCGGCATTTGTTTGGAGTGATTTCAGGAAATCATCACCCCGTGCGTGCCATTCGGGAGAGTGATGATTTAATTACGGTTTTCGATGATTTTTCGAAATCTGCCCAGGAGAATGCCGGGATGGTTCCTTCAAAAGGTAAATGGCTGAAGTCCTTCTTGTTCCTTTTCCCCAATCCCCTACAACCTATAATTACCCCGACGAGGTATTAAAACCGAAAAAAAGGAAAACCGTCGAAAACCTAAGTTAGGATGGCCGTACAGTTTCTTTCAAACTTGCTTCCTTGCAAATGCCACACCCGAAAGTTAATCACTCACCAATCGGGCTTGGTGCGTTACCATAATTTTTCTAACGAAAACGTAAAATCAGCCGAAATTTGTAAAGACGATTTATTGAGAGAAATGTTGTCGGATTAGTCTCTATAAATGCAGTAAAATTTCAGAAGATGCTCGACGAGGTATTGAGAATGAATCGTACTTTCGACGACTTGAAACGTGTATTGCTTCTTTATATATATATATATATATATATATATATATATATATATATATATATATATATATAGGGTGTTACAAAAAGGTACGGCCAAACTTTCAGGAAACATTCCTCACACACAAACAAAGAAAA
Source organism: Vandiemenella viatica (assembly GCA_031002005.1). Classification (NCBI taxonomy): domain Eukaryota; kingdom Metazoa; phylum Arthropoda; class Insecta; order Orthoptera; family Morabidae; genus Vandiemenella; species Vandiemenella viatica. Next base: position 202,059,893 of record CM061919.1, on the reverse strand, counting down.
TATGTTATGTGGACATGTGTCCAGAAACGCTTACTTTCCATGTAAGAGCTCATTTTATTACTTCTCTTCAAATCACATTAAACATGGAATGGAAACACACAGCAATAGAACGTACCAGCGTGACTTCAAACACTTTGTTACAGGAAATGTTCAAAATGTAATCCGTTAGCGAGGATACATGCATCCACCCTCCGTCGCATGGAATCCCTGATGCGCTGATGCAGCCCTGGAGATGGCGTATTGTATCACAGCCGTCCACAATACGAGCGGTGAATCGAGGAAGTACAGTACATACTAACGAAACTAAAATGAGCTCTAACATGGAAAGTAAGCGTTTCCGGACACATGTCCACATAACATATTTTCTTTGTTTGTGTGTGATGAATGTTTCCTGAAAGTTTGGCCGTACCTTTTCGTAACACCCTGTATATGCTACCGGGAGCATGACGCAAGTAAATTCGAATGGAGGTAGACTGTATTAAACAAAACTTCATTAAGTTTTTCATGTTTCATTTTAATAAACACATTATAATGTTAGTTCCTAACAAATATTATTTAGTCCTGGGTCAATGATTAGCTCTGAGGAAACTCTCAGTTGAAGAGGATAGGAATACTCGGAAAACTCTTGTCTCTCAAACAAGGAGGGCGATATGATGTTCTACTGCAGATGCACCAAATGTGTCATTTTGCCACTTTGTTAGAGTTAAATGCATAATCATCAAGCATCCGGTATCGGGGCAATGTTGGTTGAATGGATTCGGTGTTTGTGGTAAGTACTTCATGCCGTATGTTTCTTTTTAGTGCGTACGTAATGTATTAACAACTGAGCAATGTAAAGCTTGTGTAAATGAGTGTGAGAAGTCGATTAAAAATCAGACTCAGAATGCGTCATCTTCATATCTACCGTTTCTTCTGGGAGATAATGAAATCTTACCAGGTTTCGTAGCGTTGCGACAGAAAAACTCAACACTCCTCATTTGAGGCGCGTTTATGTATTATTCAGGCGACCAACAATTAGTTTTCAGTAGCAGTTATTTCTTGGTCATTCGCTTCAATCAGAAGAATAATCAAAAGGAGAACTTACCGTTAATATATTAAACAAAAAGACCATGACAATGTATAATGAGAAAATTAGGTTCAATCATGCTAAGTTAGTTATGTTTAATTCCACACATTTTTAACATCTTGACAAATATTTTATATCAGGACATGGTAAATCTCTGCATAGTATATTGAATAATATTATTAACTAGCACCAAAACCCGTCAAAAATGACGGGTTTAACGGAGTGTTATGGTAATTTATTTCTCTGTAGTTGCTGTACTAAATAGAATTGTTATAAAATAAAGATCATTGTAATTTATCGTCCCTTTGCTGTAGCAAAACTCTTCAGTTGTTAACTTGGTCCAGGTCACATTTCAGCCTAACCACAATCTCTCCTAATATAGATGACAGAAAAGCAAAGCTTCAATCACGCGCGAATTAATTCATCCCCTGTATTGCATGTCAGTGTCATCATGTATCGCGATATAAACTTGATCCAAAATCTTCACAGGTTCTGACACCTTTCTTTCTTAATACCTGTGATGAAGATCGATATTTTAACGGCTGAGACAGCTTACATCGGCTGAAATAATGACCCCAGTGAGAACGAAGGATGCTAAAAATAAATCTTAACAACTTACGTTATGCCACTTAATATTTGATTGTAGTTTAGGGCACGTATATCGCGATCAATTTGGAACTTATATTATTCGAACTATGTAATGATTTCAGTAAAAAATAATTCATGTCTTAGCAATTGCTTAGCTAAATATAATTATTATAAAATAAAATTCAGTGTAATTCCTCGTGCCTGGCGCTGTAGCAAAAGGTTTCAGTTCCTATCCGGGTCCAGGTTGCATTTCAACCTAACCACGTGATGCGATAAACTTGCCGCCAGAAGAACAATACTCACGCATATTAATACATGAACTGTATCGCGTTTTAGTGGCAATAATGCATCGCGATATAAATTTGATCAAAAATCTTCAAGGGTTTTTACACATTTCTTTTTTGATATCCGTGATTCAGACCGATATTAAAACGTTTCAATGGCCGACAGTTGCTGAAATAATAGGCTCAGTAATATTACACAGTGAAAGCAAAGGAAATTAAAATAAATTTTATAAACTTACATTATGCCACGCTTATATTTGTTATAAGTGTAGTGCAAGATGCACAGATCACAATCAGTGTGCAACCATTTCCGTTCAAACGAATTAATAATTTCAATAATAGGACACAGTTTAAATTATTAAAAAAAACTAAATTATTCATGCCCTCTGCCGTAACGTCAAATGCCAGTTGTAATTCTGATCCATGCTAAGTAACAATCTAACCAAAACTTTCGCTACATTGATGCTCGAAATGCAAAGCTTTTATCTTACATATCTATGGAAAAATAATTTAAGGAATACTTCTATATATCAAAAGAATATTACGTAAATATAAGCATCTAATGATTAATATACCGATTTTAACGCAATACATAGTTTAATTTCAGTGTTCAGTTTATTCGCGGATGCTTGGAAATGTTATTATACTGTATAACGTCCATTACCAAGAATAATGACGCAAAGCGTGACGTCATTGCGCGACGTCATAGATTTACGTCATACCGTGACAGGTGACGTCATACAGAACAGCTTGCTCATTATTTTAATAGATAGATTCACTTTTTCTTTCAAAGTTATAATTATTAATTAACCTGAAAATTAACGGTGACAGTACTATGAGCACATATTTTAAATAAAAAAATATATTCTCAGGAATATTCTGGATACTTTATTCATGTACGATATTCTTGCATGTGACTTATTTTGGATGATACTTTTTGAAGTGCCTTGATGAGAGCTTTTCTACTGCGCGTTATTGTCAAGTGCAGCTCGGCGACTCATTTGAAAGCACGAAAGTCAAGAGCAATGTCCCACGGTGAAAAACAGTGGTAAGGAAGTTTCATCATGTTGTGAAAGCTCTGAGTGCAACAGATTGCCTGTGTTTAACAAGATCAAATCTGGACCAAATGACAATAGAGCATCATAGCTGATTGCATATCCGCTTAAGAAAATTTATGTAAACACTATTTTTCATCCTCAATTAATTTTAGTTTTTCTTGGAACAAATTTTACAGATATTGTTTCTCCGTACACGAGATTCTGTTTCTTAAAATATTCGATACATATCAATGAAGAACGCAAACTCGAAACAGCCTACCTCGCGAGAGATGTACACACTTTGACGATAAATTTGGCCGCCACTGAAAAATTCTATCAATCTTGCACAATCTGACAACAATGTCATCCCAAGAAACAGTAATGCAATACTGGCTTTTATCAAAAATGTTTTCCCACAATAATAAGTTACTTCATTATGAAACAGCGCTGCAATCAGTAATTTTGTATGCATCAGTAATCTTATTCTTGAATGCTGGTAAAGGACCCCCTGGGAGAACTAGAGAAAGCAGGTATTTCAACTTCAAGAACGGCGTCCTTCAAAATAGATCCAACAAAACGTGTACAGCAAAATAGAGAAAATAATTGAATGAATCCACAAAATATGGGTCCTGTTCTGTGATCACCTAAATTGAAAGAATCCACAAAATTGGGGTCCCATTCTGTGGTCACCTCAAACGAATGGGATAAATCAAACTGGCTAAAAAAAATCTTTAGTTTCTTCGATACAAAATCAATACCCGTAATGCCCTGGTTTGCAAATACTAAAGAAGACCTTCGATTGTTGGGATTAAAACTCGAACGTGCTTTTGATAGAGATCTCTTTAGGAAGAAGTAAGGGACAATGGGATAAACCGAGACGAACAACGCAAAAGAAGACGCAGTAACCTTTGGACAGAAGAGCGCTATTAGGCCCACTCAAAACGAATGAAGTACTTCTGGGACCAAATGAAAACGAAATTACCCCTAAATGCGTGGTTCTAATTGGCCCCAACGAACATACATCCATACAATGAAGATTTTTTTAAAATTCTGGAACGTGATTATATGGACAAATCACGTGAAAGAAAGTAGAATGAAGTGAGAAAGTAGAATGAAGTGAGAAAGTTTTAATATTTAGCTGCCAACTAATGGGTATTGGACCGATCGCATTTTAGAAATTGAGACTTTGTTTTCACTATAAATTACTATATCTTCTTTTCAGAAAACGGAAATCCAAATCACCCATTTACTGCAGCCAACAGAGCTCAGAATTAAGCGCTCGCTGTTATTGTCGAGAATTATCATAGGGCACAAGAAGTCGCGTGCTCAGTGGACCACCCAGGCTGCAGGGCGTTGTCCGACATTGCTCATTTCTAGAGCAATACATCAGCCAGCTTCGGAGTGCCAGCGTATTCTTAACTAGCAGTTACCCGCGACTTCGTCCGCGTGGAAGAGTGTTGTATATAAGATTTTGTTGAGAGGTCTGGTCGCTCAGTGGTTAGGGAGTCCAACTGGACATGGAAAAGTCCCCAGCTTGAATTCCAGTCTCGGAGAGGATTTTCATAGGTCCTTAGCTCGAGCTTCACCTCTGGCACAGGTTGTTGTGTGATGTGAAGTGCGCCAGAATGCTCACGTGGTTCTGATTCCACGTTGAACTGTAGGTCCTCTATGCCCAGTAGGATTACTGCGTTAGTATAAGCGGCTACGAAAGGGGCTGATTGCGTAGACGTAATGAAGCCTTGCCACCAGGTCAATACGACCATACAATTAATTTTAGAGCTATTTTTATTGGTGATAGTAGTAATAAATACTGCAATAAAATAACAAAAATGTATTTGTTCCAAACAACTTCATCAAACTTTTAAAACAATAAAAATATTCTGTATGTTAGTAGTATTTTCAGTTTAATACATCGGTATATATATTGTAGGACTTGTTATTTTTGAAAAAAATGTAAATTTTTTGCACTCGGTACCCGCGAGCAGGCAACATATAGTTGACCAAAGGAAAAGCAGTGAGTATCCAAGTGTATTCCCACCAATTTCAACGTTTGACCTTGCGATTTATTAATTGTCATTGAAAATGAAATTTTTAATGGGAACTGTAATGTTGTAAATTCAAAGGGAATATTACTGGGAATAATTGGGATACGCGGAATTATAACGGCTTCCCCTTTAGATGCACCGGTAAGAATTGTCGCCTTCACAATGTTTCTTCCTAGTTCTGTGATGTGTAATCTGGTGCCATTACAATACCTTGAGGGGAGGGGGGGGGGGTCGAGATTACGCATGAGGAGAACTCGAGCGCCAACCTTAAGCTCGAGTTTATGGGACCATAGCCCAGATAACTCGAAGGAATTTGAAAACTCGACGGGGTAGGTAGCAGCATCGTCAGTTAACATTACTGTATCGATGGAAGAGTGTGTTGTCACTTCCCCAACTATTTCCTCTAATATATATATATATATATATATATATATATATATATATTTGCTCCAGAATCATTTTTCGGGGCAAGTATTGTCCTCTCACATAACCAGTTTTCGTCATTGATAATATTTAGTTGAATCCTCGGGAAAACATTAGAAATGAGCTCGCGTTTGTTCAGGTGTTTCAGCAACTCGTTGCAATGTCAAATATGTGGCGTATTGCTATTGCCGTCTTTTTGTTTGCTTCGGTGTTTCAGAAGCTTTTGAGATCGACTGCCAATCCGCTTGCTCTTAGCACCGAGCTCGCGATTTTCCCGGTGTGATCTTCCAGACACCAAGTGTTCATTTTGGTGTTGTCGCCCAACTTGTGACTGCTGTTCAGCTCTGCTAGAGGATTTGTTCCTGGGTTTTGGCTTTTTTCACAGCCGTAGTTTTCTTACATTTCATTGAAAGATTTGAATTTCGTTTACCCAGCATCTCTTAAAATTACTAATTTCAAGACTTGCGAATAAAAATTAATATAGTTTTAATTAATGGAAACTCAAAACGTCAAAATATGATGGAAGCGACTAAACATCCAAAAAATTAACTAACATTCAAAGAGCAAATAAGTACCTAAGTGGCCCAAGGACGTTGATCTCGTTAAAAAATTGTGAAACTAAAAATGTATATTTTGATTTGCGCTGAGTTTCTGAAAATTACATTAATAAATTTCAAAAATTTACTTCGAGCAATGCCGTGTGTTTTGCTAAATCATCCAAGTTTATTATATATCTTTTGATACAATATCATTATAAAGCGATACATGACGTCACTAAAATGGTGCTCGTGAAAGAAGCTCAAGCTATTAATAATGTTTCAGTTCACATTTTGGTCCAGGCTGCATTTCAACAAAGTACCGCTAGAAAATCAAAGCTTCTATAACTCGTGCATTAATACATTAGTAACGTGAATTGTTATTTCAGATCGCAGGAAAATAAATCCTGAATACATATGAAACTACATTCATTATTGCAGTTACGTAATTAAAAAATTTATACTAAAATGCTTGTAAATTACAGTGTACAACGGAAAGTTCATAATTCTCTACAACTCTAAGACAATTTTTGTTAATATTGCTGGTTAAGCGTACATCGCGATAAAGTGACTGTTACTGCTCGTGATGTAGTAAGGCGTATTATGAAATTAATTGTGATAGTAATTTATGCTACACTAATTAGGAATCTTGATATAGAAAAGTCTGTTACTATTCGAAATCCAGTTCCAATGCATTTAATGTGTTTAGGTGTGTTCATAACGTTTGATTTTGTAGCGGCAATGTTAACAGAGATAGTGGTTAGGTTGAAATGCTTCCTGGACCAGAATGTTTTTGTTACAGTATAAGGCAGAAGTCATTTAGTTATTATTAGTAATAAATAAGCAGCTTTCATAAGCTCCGTGTAAATGAGGTGTATCGCGTTGTAAACGACTTGCAATATTGCTTCATGAAACATTAAGTCTCTACGTTAGGCCATTGAATACATTCGTTTTAAGTGAAGGATTTACTGGAGTAGTTTACGTGGCGATACATAACGTCACAACGTGACATAGTGCTAATGATATTTGCTTAAATAACTGATAACTAAATTTCTCATGCCATTGGCTGTGACGAAAAATTCAGTTTTCATTATGGTCCAGGCTGAATATCAATGTAACCACAATCTCCGCTAATATTGGCGCTACAAATTCAAAACCTCAACCACACGCGCATTGAAACAATTATTTTATCCTAAGTTAGCATCGTCGTGTATCGCGACATAGACTTGAAGCGGATTTATTAGGTATTTGTAGAAATTGAACAGTAACTAAAAAGCACTGTTTCCTAAATCATAGTCTACTATTTGTACTGATTTATAGAAAAATTTTGAACAAAAAAGGGTTAGTTAATAATTTGTAATATTACAGAGAATGTATAGTGGAAAAAAAGAAGACACACAGGAAATAAATTAAACCGAGATAGAATGGAATCCGTAACATTTTTATAAATACGACATTTGGAGCACCGGCATTTTGCACTTTTAGTAAATCGACTTTCGTGCTGGTATAATCATAGCATTTTACGTTGTTTTTTTCCAAGCTCTGATTTTTCACATTTTGTATGACGCGTATATTAAGATCGAAATTATGGTGCAATATTTGAGATGTCATACTATTTTATGTACGCAAATGAAAAAATCTCTTAACGAACTTAACAACAGTACCTACCTTTTTTAATTTAAGGTTAAGTACATATTTATAATTCCTGCTTCCAAACTATTATTTGTCAGGTGCGTCGGTTTTATGGCTTTTAAACTAAACACAAACTTGCATATGTAAGGTTTTCACTATTATTTCTGAAAAGCAGTGTTTACGATTTATGTAAAAAGCAAAGAGTAAACGTTGCACGGCTGTCTACGAAGTAGGAAACTCTTTGTTGTTTGAGAATTGATATTAATGGCAATTTCTAAAAGAACTATGCGTTTTTGCGGGATAAAATCTATCCTATTGCACTTCGCACGCAATTAACTGACTTCATGCCAAATTTCATTTAAATATGTTGAGTTATTAAGGCGTGATTGATTGCCAACGTACATCCAAACACACATCCGAACTTTCTCATTTTCTCATATATAGAATATATAGATTGTAGCGAGAAAGTCCGCCTCCCACGCCTTATGACAGTAACGCTTCACTACAAATCATTAGTGTTTCATCAGCTTCGTGAACGGACTGTGTTACTAACAAAACATGTCTAACAAAGTGCTTCAGTATCACACCATGTTATCTTCTGCACATCCCGTTTTTTTTTTTTTTTTTTTTTTTTTTTTTTTTTTGTGCGGGGAGTCTAGATCTATAGAGGGAAAATTGTAGACAAGGAATGGAATGGGTAAGAATTCGGCCACTGTATTTTGAATGAATCTTCCCGTTATTTGCCTGGAGTGATTTCGGAAAACTATGGAAAACAGAAATTAGGATTGTCGGACGGAGATTTGAACTAGCATGAATGCCAGACCCGAGCGTTACCGGCCTTCCACCGGGCTCGGTAAGCAATAGGTGCATCAGTGCATGAAACCCTTTGTTGGAAACCGATTATTATTTACTTTTGACGTTATTATACTTGTTAAAAAAGTCGAGAAAAATTGTTTAACAAAATAATGTGCCTAAGAAATCAGTTTCATGGAAAGGGACTCAACACTAAGTCCATTTCTATTTGTGCTGGTAATGGATGTCATTAGTGAGCAAATCTGGTATGATGGCAGATGGGAGCTCCTGTTTGCTGATGACTTAGTACTTATAGCAGATACTGAAGAAGGCCTAAAAGAATGTCTGGCAAACTAGAGCAAAAGGGTTTTACGATGAACACACAGAAGACTGAAGTATTGGTTAGCGGCGAAGACGTATGTGAAATTAAAATCATGTATCCCAAGGGAATGAAGCTGACCCAAGTAGACACATTTAGATATCTGGGTGGAATAATAAGTGCAGAAGGTGGCTGTGAACCAGAGGTAAAAGCTGGATGGAGCAAATGGAGAGATGTCGGTGGAGTGATATGTGATGAAAGGATGCCTAAAAACCTAAAAGTAAAAGTGTATACAACTATGATAAAACCGATTATCATGTATGGGTCAGAAACATGGGCTTTAATTTAATTTAATTTAATTGCAATGGAGCACACGCTCCGGTGGCAATTTCCCCACACCCAACTTCCCCCTATCCTGCACCCACCTACATTTGCCCTCTAAAAATTTTAACTTTAAATTCTTTCAAAGTTTTCGGTAAGTTATTCATCATTCCCCTTGGTAACTCATTCGGATCCCTGACACCATTACCCAAAAAGAAAATCTTCCCACACCCTTGTGCCTGAAATCGAGTGCCAGCTTGTGGTCATGGTCATCTTTTCCCTTCCATGCATTACTTTTCATTCTTACACTAATATCTTTCCATGTCTCATCGCCAGTATACGCCCTGTACACTCCCATGACCCTCCTCATCCTCCTCCTGTCTTGCAATGAATCCCATTCCAGCTCCTTTATCAAATCTGTCACTGATTGCATTCTGTGATAATTTCCAGAAACAAATCTAGCAGCACTTCTTTGCACCTTCTCCAACTCCTGTATTTGATACTCAAAACGTGGGTCCCATACTACACTACCATATTCGAGCAATGGTCTTACCAAAGTTTTGCAACCCAATTTCTTTACTTCTCTCGTGCATCGCCTCATCACTCTCTCCAACAAGTGCAGGATGTTGAAACCTTTTCCTACCACCTGTCCAATGTGTCCTGCCCAGTTAATCATGTTATCAAATGTAATGCCAAGATATTTACATTTCAAGTCTTCAGCAAGCAATTCTTTCCCTCCTTATATTCATAGTTAACCTTTTGTTTTTTATTTGTGTATCTAATTAGCTGACACTTCTTTGCATTTATCTTCATCCCATGTTTACCAACCCAACTAGATATCCTGTCTAGATCACCCTGCAACTGTTTACAGTCCTCTATCGTTTTGATCCTTTTATACAACATAATGTCATCTGCAAACAATCTAATTTCAGATAGTAAACAATCAACACAATTATTCATTAGAATAATTAATAGCAATGGTCCCAATACGCTACCCTGCGGCACTCCCATTTTTACTTCCACTTCCTTTGATACTGCATTTCCTACCCTAACTTTCTGTTTTCTACCTTTTAAAAATTCTTCTACCCAGCAAATGACTTTCTTATCCACTCTAATGGTTTTTACCTTATTTACTACCATTTTGTGGCTTACTCTGTCAAACGCCTTCTTTACGTAGAAAAGAGGATGCCCTTATGGAGAGGACGTAAATGAGAATGCTAAAATTGCTATTAGGTATTTCTCTGAAGGACAGACTTTGACATGAAGAGATAAGAAGAATGGCTGGAGTGACTAGTATTAGTGAAGTCATCAGAGAGGGAAGACTAATGTGTTACGGTCATGTCATGAGAAGAGTTGATGAAGAGCCAATCAAGAAAAAATGGCGGATGCCCGGGGAAGGAGAGAGTTCCAGAGGGGGTGGAAGGTTCTAGTTAAGAAGGCCCTCATGAACTTAGCATTGAAAGAAGAGGATACTACAGACCGGGAAAGGTGGAAGAAACTCATCAAGGCAGTCGATCCCTAAGGTACTGGAGAAGAAGAAGAAGGCCGCTTAACTGAAGCAGAGGTTATGGTACCGTTGTATAGAAGACGTGGCTGAATGATTTACGTTAAACCGAAACTTCCCCCTCTCTTACACTCCCAGTCAGTTTATGCCAGATATAACTTTGATAACAGCTAATCAGTGAGAGCCGTTAATCAGTTTGAGACTCTTAAACCACAGTGACTGTAGTTCCATCAGTCCATAAACATTAATAATTTTGAATTAGACTACTAGCTACAATTTGATATATAACTGAGTAGTCTGAAGCCAAATTTGTAAAAGATTGGCTAAATTGTTTGTGCAAATGCAAAGGGTAAAGGAAAAATGTTGCAAAATCATGTATTAATGAGTCCCAGAGTAAAAAAAATTGCTTATGAGTAAAGAGAGAGTTTGGTTTTACAGATTAAGACACAAATTAGCAGTTCAAAATTCATCAGGAGGAAATTTAGCTGCGAGTGAAGAGCAAAATTTGACTACTGCTGAAAAACTCGAAAAATTATATTTAACGACTTTAAATAAAATAAATGCTTGTAAACCTTGTAAGTATTTAAGAAAATTAAAAAAAATAAAGAAATACGTATCTACAATTTGCAAACTTGCATTAAATATTATTACGAAAGTTTTACTGTCTCATTATTTTTTTGCATTTTTATTACTGTCTAGGGGACGATTTCAATAGCAGTACAGAGAAGGGCTGTTTCTTTGTTAAGGATGGCAGTATTTCATGAGATTGTCACGCACAGTACTTTGCAGTTTGTGCTACGAAAACTGGCGAATTTTTTTAGTAAAATGAGACCCCCTTTTTAAATTTTGTACTGTAATTAAATGACTTTAAATGCAGTCTTGACCTACTAATGCAGGAGATATCATAGTGAATAGAGAATGTTGGTGAAGCGCACCAAATTCCCTTCCTATAACTTCTTTTCAGAGCGGTCCGGTGGCTCAGTGGTTAAGGCGTCTGACTGGAGATCAAAAGGTCCTCTGTTCAAATCCCTGTCTCGGAGGGGATTTTCATACGCACTTAACTCGGCCTTCACCTCTGGCACTGCTTGCTGCGTGAAGTTCGCCAGAACGCTTCCATGGTTCGGATTCCACGTTAAACTGTAGGTCCCCCGTACCCGGCATGATTGCAGGGCTAGGTTAAGGCGGCTAAGACAGGGGCGGAATGCGCAGCCAATAGGAACCTTGTCACCAGGTCATTACGATCATACGAAATTAATATTATTACTTCTTTTGAAGCTTACCCACAGAATTTCCAGGTGATGGGCATTTATTTTCTACATGTATACTGTTACATTTCAACTCAAAATTGCATTATTCTTTAGGATATTGATTTGTGGTTAATACGACATATCCACAACACATGGCTGAGTTTTGGCATAAGGTTCCTTATTTGAGAAATTCTGTTATATTTCTTTTACTTTCGGTTGTTTATCGCAGAACCAAAATAAGATCTCGTGAATCATCCACAGTGAAAATACTTCAATGTTTATGATATTCACAGTTTGAATAGCTATACTAATATAAATCTGTCAATGAGATTCGAGTGTCTGGCTGTTTGAAATAACATCACACAAAAACTGGAGCAGCAATTTTGATGGTGTTTTTAAATTTTGAGAGCGTTTGGTCCAGAAAAAATCTGCTAAAATAGCTTATGACTTATACGTACCGAGGAACGGAGAAAGAAATTATAATCATTCAGAGATTCAAGAAATACTTGAGATAAGCTCTTCTTCCACTGGTACTTCTAATCTTTGCATTCTGTTGTTGTTTTTTTTTTTTTTTGACATCGGTTATTTAGTTCTTCAATTTTCTGAAATCTATTAAAAAAAAACACGGAAAACGTGAATCAGACTTAACAAGCATAAGTAATATTTAATTTACTGCAAGTACAACCTTTGCTAACATTGATGTGCCATCGTAATAGGTTGGCTAACATGCGAAATGCTTTAGATTATTAACGGCTTTAATAGACAGTTAAACAATGCCTTTGGTACGACATATCTAAACGCTGTACTTTTAAAAACGCTAATGTGCCGATACTTCTCCCCTACATCTCATATGGACGCAAAATTCAGTTTTTCTCGAAGAAAGATGCTACGATAAAAATCAATAGGTATTTCTTCCATAATAACTTGTGCAGACCTGCCCTTATTTCGAACGGTTTGGCCATAATGTTCAAATATTCTTAAATAATCTCGCCCAAGGAACGCGTGTACAAATTATCGCACCAAAAGAACAACTCGTTTCAAGGTGGTTCGCCTTACAGTGGAGTCTTAATTATCCGTCTAGTCCGGATTTTGGAACACAGGTTCCTTAGGTAGTAATATTTTAGAAAATCTACAAATTAACGCCACGAAATACATACGAATGAATGAAGTAATTTTTTCCTCTGGTTATAGCTTCCTTATGGTTCGTCGACATCTAGGTTTTTATAGGCGGAAAGGAATTGGAGGCAAGGAGCTGGAAGGAATTCTCTCAAGGCCATTAGAAGGTACTATCGAGACATTATCTTGGAATTTCTTCGGTAAACCGTAGAAAACCGAACTTGAGATGGCTGGACGGGGATTCGAATCCTTTTACGATAAATGGTGGTTAATATAGGGCAGTTTGGATATTATTTCCATATGTCCATGTTGATTTGCAACCTGGACCCGAGTGAAAAATCATGCACTTTGTTTCACCATAATGTAGGAGGACTTTACTGTTCACTGATAACTTAAGCGAGTTTGATTTTTGGGCGGCAATGTAGTGGCGGTTAGACTAGAATGCAGCCTGGACAAGAAAGAAGAAAGCTTTTAGCTATCGTTGTTTGGAAGTAGGGCCTACATATATTGCTATGGAATTCATGAGGATTTGGCCGCTGCATTACATTCGTTATAACGACATAGGAATATAGTCACATGAAAACTTTCCAGCGATTTTACATTCGTTGCTGCGGATTCTATGGTTGGCGTCAAAGATGTGTTTAGAAATTGCATCCAACTTTACTGCCAGCGCTTTTTCAAATCGTAAATTTAGAATAGTATTATATTTACGGTTCGTTTCTGTTTGATTTTATATTCACTTTTCCTGGAAAGTGGAAAACTTCTGAACTAAGTGACAATTGCTTCTCGGTACGGCCTTATTGGACCATTACCGACAATTTTTCACATAGTTTTGATAACTTATCTTTAATATTCTATAATGCTTTAAAATACAAATAAAAAAATAAAAATAAAACTTTCGAACAATGAAAGTTGAATCTAAGATAGTAACTAAAGGAACAGTTTTTGCATATCAGTGTTAATTAGAATAAAATTGGTTAAGAATTTCTACACAAACCAGGGTCCACGCGTGTGATCCTGCGGGTAAATGCTAGTATTTTTATATTTTAAAACTTATTATAAGCGAACAATCTCTACCTACCAATGTGTCCGCATCCAGTCGAATAATGGTTCAGAGTCCTTTTGTGGTATTGCTGAGCGAAATGTAAATGGCATGACGAGAGTTTGCTTGAGCGAATATGTTCTTTTCTGAAATGGCACTGAACGACAGTTTTTTACTCCCAGATAGGTTCCACTGTGTCACAATGAGCGAAAGGATTGCTGAAGTTTATTTCGCGCATTTCAGTTCCAAACTTTTCATCAGGCGAATTTATGGAATAGTTTAATGAGTTTAGTTGAGCTAATAGCACCAGTTTCTGGTTATTGCTTTACAGCTCGTCAACGTCGGAGTCATTAGGTGCGGGAAAGGACTGGTGGCAAGTGACGTGAAGGAACCATTCCGGCTTTCACTTTGAGTGATTTTGCGAAACGTAGGAAACCCGAAATCTGGATGGCCGGATGTCCTCCCAAATACAACCACCACGCTCGGTCAACAGGTAGATATGGAACTGAGGAGGTAATCGGGAAAGGCTCTGATGTTGGAGGGGCAAGACGCAGCATGACATTTTGCAATCATTCTTTGAGAAATGATAAGTGATGTTAGACGCAGTTCCAGAGTAGTCACGCTTACCGGCGGCAGACTGTCTCTCTTTGTCTTCACCGTAAATTCGTTTGTATGATGCATTACCTCGAGCCGCAAAGCTCATTGACTTTCGTTATTACCGTGTATTCCTATTCAAGATGTCTTTATGCAAAACGCAATACGTCACCTTCGAAAATGTCCTACTGTTCGATTTCGGTGTCACGTGAAGTATTTACAAGTTAATGTATCTGAATATGCTGGCCCCTCCTAGCTGGTACCATTGCCTAATGTTAAACGCTGTTCTCGTAGTCATAACCTACAGTGACGACGCAGTTGTCACCAGAAGAGAAAAGAGCCGCCACAGAAGAGGAGCAAAGACTTAACCGAGGACACCAAGGTAAAGAGTTGTTCGTGGAGCAGGGTTCCATTCTTCTGGGAGAAAAACGGAATCCTTATGGAATCGCTTATTTGTCCGTCCATCTCTGACGCCCTCATCCCATAATAAACCTTTAACTTAAAAATTGTAACTGTACAGTTGTCTAGTTCTTGCTGCCTCCAATACAATATACACTAATATTATAATATTCTGTCTGTTACGTTTTCACAACTAAACGATTAAACCGATCTATTTGAAATTTGACAAGGAAATACTCATATCATTGGGAAAGACATAGGATAATTTTTTCGGGATAAATAACAAATTTCATTAAATGAAATTTTGAAAAATAACCATATGGTGACAGACAGACGGATAGCGTTTGTAAATCTATGTAATGTTATATAGGTAGCTCAGCCTTTGTTTCTCTGGCAGTCAGTTTGTGGATCACTTTTTGCGTAAATTAAAACTTTTTATGTCCAATTCTAGAGATAAAATCCTAAGTCCACATCTACGAAGCCGCGGGTAACAGCTGGTTATAAAGTAAAATTTCGGAAGTTGATGGTGGCGAATATATTTATGGGGGATTTAGTGTGGAATTTACGAAAAGATTACTTTCAGATAATCATCATCGGTAAGCTGGTTACCCGCCGACTGTCAGAATGTTTGGAATTTGGTTCTTATTCTGCTATTTTTGGAAGCTTTATACGAAAAACTACAAAAAATTTACTGTTTCCAAAACTATTGATCCCAAAAGTCTTTCAAAATCTACAATGATATGTAGCCCACAAAAGTTTTCAGGAAATCTTTAGCGATTTTCTGCAGTTTATGGCTTTTGAAAATTATTTAAATAATTGGTTTTGATAAATCTAATACTTTAGCAGATTACTTTTTTCTTCAATCATAAGAATGATGAAGGATTTTATCAATCAGACAGTACATATTTCGTGAAAATACTATTTTTGTTGAATATTTTCATATTTTTTCAAGGCCGACAGTAATTTTTTGATATGTTTTAAAGAATTCAATTCAACACGTGTACGAAACGTACAATTGATAATGCTATTTAGCTATCACAATCCAGTTGTTATTTATGCACTTTTTTTACTCGTATCATCTGCGTTTTTAATTCCAGTTTTTCAAGGCTGAAAACAAATATAAACACAGGAAGCCGAATAATCACCCGCAGACTTATTTTGTTGCGGCATCATTGTTTGGGTTTACGTTTTGAGATTGCAAAATGTGATAGATCCGATTGTTTACCGATTTGTAAGTTAAGCGTAATCTTCGGTTATTTTCGAAGACTAATTTTTTTTTATAACTTCATAAAACTATACTTTAGACCACTATGACGTTATTACTGGAAAGGAAACTGATGGCTTCAATAACAAATAGTACATAGAAGTAACGACATTGGCTCAGGTGAACACCAAGCCGCTACAGAAAACTTGAAAGTTACATTTCTAGCGATACAGACCAGACTTCCCTCTTTAAGAGATAATAACGAATTCCACGTAACTGACAACAGATTGCATCTATTCTTCTGTACCAGAACTGAATATTCCATTGGCCTCTAGTGCATAATTCATGCTTCGAGCCACCTTTGGAAACTGTTTCTTTCCCGTCACGTGCAAACGTATGTAAAAACAAAACTGGAGATGACAATGATCGGTTGATGTGTACAAAGTGATTCAAAGCGATCTGACAAATTTTTCAAATGTTGGCGGTGGACTGGCGCAAGCAAAGGGTGAAATTGTGTGTTAGTAGCGCTGATGCTTATGCCACCAACTAAACACGACCTACAGGAGGACGGCCACATATAAATGAAAGAAAACTAAGTGGCAGTTCAGAATAGAATGAGATAGTAGTAGTAGTTGTGTCTCCTTAGTTGTTTTGGCTGTTTCATATATAGGAACGCATTCAGAGATCGATTTTTCTTAAAAATAAAATCAACTTTTTGATTTTCTAGTGTCGCTGTATTTTTTTTTTTTCAAGTCAGCTGTTAAACAGTGCTTTTAAGGGAGTGACGTCTATTTCCGCACCTGTTTTAACAATCATTTGATATTATTTTACTTGCTAAGTATTGGTGATATCGTTTCTAATAACTTCAACATTAATCTGTAGTCAAACAGCAGGCACGTAATTTTTTTGTAAACTTTTTGTGTGGAATCTTTATTCGGATAGGTATAGAAAAGAAATGAGGAAATTATAAAGAAATCCATGATGGAACGGAAGGCGGAAGACCTACGGGATCCAGGAAAGCGTCTTGGTTTCCAACGTTTAGTAAAGTATGTTGCAGATAACAAGTGAAGTTTGGTCTCGATTATCATGACGTGACAAACAATGACGACATATCGCAGTTCAGGATTAAATACGTAGTTGCAATGTGCCATTTCAATCCAATTACACACTAAACTAAATGAATATTATAATTTTTCATTTTGTTCAGTCTATCGCTGCGTTTTGTATAAATTATAGAACCACCATAGTCGATACTCGTAGTACAGAATGAATGACGTATTTCTAATACGTGTATCAGAAATTATGGCTTCTGTCTTGCAGACTACCCCATCCAAACCGATTCACAAAATATTTGACACTGTAATAAGTGATGTACCTTCTTTCGTTTCCGTTTATTCATTGATAATCTTTGAAGTTTGTTTCTTGTTTGCTAAAAGAATAGGTGCTAAAGAAATATATGGGTGTTTCTAATCAAAGATAAGATGTCTTTTCGTAGGCACCCATAATGTTACTTAAGCTTATTTAAGGCTTTATTTGAGCATTTTTGAGGCAATTTTTCTGTTTTAGAGTGTGGTGCAATGTTTACATTTATCGCGAGGGGTAAAATGTTGCACCATCAATGCTTCATGGAGTCATCAGCTGGATTGCACCGTATTCAGAAAGTCTATAAATAGGAGTGAGCAGGGAAGATGGACGCTTTACATCGCTGAATAGAGACAGTGAGCGTATGTCCACTCCCAAAAGATGAAAACTAGGGGTCCTACAGTCTTTACTGGAGTGAAACATTGTTTTGCTTGATAGCTGAAATCAGTTCTACGACTGATGGGGAGTAAGCGAAGGTTGGCCGAGAGTCTATTTGGTGTCGTAAGTCTTCCAAAAAAATTTAGTGAGGGCTTGTTTAGAGACCTAGTGATTAGCTTCATGTTTTTTTTTATATTTTTTTATTTTTTTTAATGTGTGACAGTTGTTAATGTGTTGTGATGGGTCACATACCTTCGTAAATATTTAGAGACGTTTCAGCAAAATTATCTCATTATTAAATTTGTTTAGTTTTACTACCAGAGAGATAAATTCGCGTGGAGGAGTTGAGTAAAGACTGATTGATTGCGTGATATTGAAAGATAAAAGTTTTACATTGTTCATTATCACTAAACAGAGCGAAATTGGTTTTCCATTTGAGTGAAGTTACTCAGATGAGTTATTTTCCGCGAAACGTTAGATACAGAAAGCAAGGTTAAAGACGAGTGTGAAGTGTTGTAGAAGCGTTTGAAACTATTTAGGGAAGACATTGTAGACATTGTAGAATCACGGGGTCGGCCCACATTATCCTCTTTTTTACACTTGTAAGCCGCCAGCTCGGAAACTGGAAGTATGTATATAGTATGTAAGTAAAGAACGTTCTGCTTGAGAATTTGTTGCTTTTTATTGCTATTCTTTACCAACACATTTTCATACATTATAGGGGCTGCTCTGGCAGCATACACCCATCTCTTAGCGACACCACACACCGACTCAACCCTGCTCCTTTATAAAAAAAACAGCCACCCAAACCAACAACTGCTGCTCGTGAGGGTCACAGATTTATACTAATATAAAAACACTAAGCTACCCATGGTTACTACACATACTACCGGCTGACAGAAAATTTGCATAGTGTTGCAGTAATTTTTTGTTGTTGTTGTTTATCATGTGGTGGAATATTCTGATTATTTTATTTCAGTTTAAATGTAGGTCGGTGAACTTATTTGAAACAGAAAGGACAGCTTTAAATATGAGAGTATCAGGTTATTATGAACATTTTTTGATTCTTTCATTAGTTCTTTGGAATCCCTTAAAATTTTCTGTGGGTTTTTTAAGTTTCAGAAAACTGAAGCGTCGATAAGTTAGTCTTATAGGGTCGGCAGCTCCTTTAAAAACACACCACGATTTGAATGCATTTAAGACGACTTGCTTTTTTACTAAAGGAGAAGACTGTTATGACGCAATGTTGTAATAGGAATAGTCTTACACACGGATACTTTCTCTGCTGCCCCCTCGTGTACATACTTTGACAATAAATTTGGCCGTCGCTGGAAAATTCTATTACCCTTATTTTGCGTTACTGTTTCTTAGGATGACATTGATGTCAGATTGTGAAAAATAAGAGTGATAGAATTTTTCAGTGGCGGCCAAATTTACTGTCAAAGTGTGTACATAATGTAGGTTTGTTGACTTCCTGTTTATGAAAAATCAATTCGTCTTAGGGGTTAAAAACAAGTGTGTGGCATATTCATCTCATTTCTTCGGCGGTCTCTGCGTTGCGTGATTTTACCTGCGTAGCGGTGGAAATAGAAGACTGCTCTGTTGGTATCGACGTCTTTAGCAACGATTCGATTTAGGTGACTGCGGAAATCCATGTAAAAATATACAACGGCAGCGCCGTATATTACGCTGTGTGTGGAAAACACTCTGGTCTCAAGTAGACCAGTGGCCCACGACCCAGTTTCGGAAGACCTGTGTCATCAAACAATGAAATAAGTGTTTCAGGACTGTAACAAGTGATAAAAACGTACAGTATTTTCAGTCTTATCATAACATTGCAATAAGAAGAATGTTTAGAACTTACCCACGTACTGAGCAACCTTGTGGCACAATGGCTATGACGTCTGAGCAGAGAATTCGGTTTGAATCCCTGTCTCAGCGGGGATTATCATTGGCTCTTAAACTGATCTCCATCTCTGACACAGCTAGCTGTGTAATATGAAGTACGCCAGAACGCTTCCGTGGTTCGGATTTCACATTAAACTGTAGGTACCCGGCAGGATTACCGGGATAGGCTAGGAGGCTACGATAGGGGAGGATTGCGCAGCGAATAGAAATCTTGTCACCAGGTCACTACGGTCACATGAATTTACTTTTTAGCTAAATACTACGTCTATCTGCATTTTTTTCCTGATTTGCTTATGGCTTTACGGCTCATCGATGTTGGGGTCATTAGAGGCGGGAAAGGACTGGGGGCAAGGGACGGGAAGGAACTCGGCCATGGCCTTTTGAAGGAAGTATCCCGGCATTCGCCTGGAGTGATCTGGGGAAACCACGGAAAACCAAAATCTGGATGCCCGGACGGGGATTCGAACCCGCATCCTCCCTAAGGCGAAGCCAGAGCATTACCGCTCACTCACCACGCTCTGTATGTGTATCTGAAGGAGAACCTTATCATATGCACATATAAATACATTGTTTAATGGTAAGATAATGAAAATCAACTAGGTTCCTGAGAGAATTGAAATGGTTACGTTTATTACTCAGCGTAAATCGTCTGCTCTGAACAGAACAGCCCCATTATTTGCATAGAAGTGTTGTTTGAAATAAAAAAAATATGAACTTGTTATTTGCAATGTACTTAGTTAAATATAAGGTGTAACGCAAGATACATCGTTCGTCGTTGCTTTACATATCTAGAGCTGCTGTTTTTAATTTAATTTACTTTAATTTAATTGCAATGGAGCACAGGCTCCGGTGGCAATTTCCCTACACACCCATCTTCCCCCTATCCTGCACCTACCTACATTTGCCCT
Source organism: Vandiemenella viatica (assembly GCA_031002005.1). Classification (NCBI taxonomy): domain Eukaryota; kingdom Metazoa; phylum Arthropoda; class Insecta; order Orthoptera; family Morabidae; genus Vandiemenella; species Vandiemenella viatica. The sequence goes on along the minus strand of CM061919.1, from coordinate 202,039,188 downwards.
CTACAAATTTTATCTTTAAATTCTTTCAAAGTTTTCGGTAAATTATTCATCATTTCTCTTGGTAACTCATTCCAATCCCTGACACCCTTACCTAAAAAAGAGAATCTTCCCACACCCTTGTGCCTGAAATCGAGTGCCAGCTTGTGGTCATGGTCAGCTTTTCCCTTCCATGCACTACTTTTCATACCTATTGCAATATCTTTCCATGCCTCATCGCCAGTATATGCCCTGTACACTCCCATGACCACCCTCATCCTCCTCCTGTCTTGCAATGAATCCCATTCCAGCTCCTTTATCATATCCGTCACTGATTGCATTCTGCGATAATTTCCAGAAACAAATCTAGCAGCCCTTCTTTGCACCCTCTCCAACTCCTGTATTTGATACGTAAAATGAGGGTCCCAAACTACACTACCATATTCGAGCAATGGTCTGACCAAAGTTTTGTAACCCAATTCCTTGACTTCTCTCGTACATCCCCTCATCACTCTCTCCAACAAGTGCAGAACTTTGAAACCTTTTCCTACCACCTGTCCTATGTATCCTGCCCAGTTAAGTTTGTTATCAACAGTAATTCCAAGATATTTACATTTCAAGTCTTTAGCAAGCAATTCTTTCCCCACCTTATATTCATAATTAACCTTTTGTTTTTTATTTGTGTATCTAATAAGCTGACTCTTCTTTGCATTTATCTTCATTCCATGTTTACCAACCCAATTAGATATCCTGTCCAGATCACCCTGCAACTGTTTACAATCCTCTATCGTTTTGATTCTTTTATACAGCATTATGTCATCTGCAAACAATCTAATTTCAGATAGTAAACAATCAACACAATTATTCATTAGAATAATGAATAGCAATGGTCCCAATACGCTACCCTGCGGCTCTCCCATTTTTACTTCCACTTCCTTTGATACTGCATTTACCCTAACTTTCTGTTTTCTACCTTTTAAAAATTCTTCTACCCAGAAAATGACTTTCTTATCCACTCCAATGGTTTTTACCTTATTTACTACCATTTTATGGCTTACTCTGTCAAACGCCTTAGACAGATCTAGTGCTACACTATCAATTTGGCCTCCCTTGTCCATTTCATCTGAAATATCTTGCATATATCCCACCAACTGAGATTCGCATGAATATCCTTGCCTGAAACTATGTTGCCTGCTTGAAAACCACTTACGTTCCTCACATATATTTCTGATGTGGTTGCATATCAATCTTTCCATTAATTTACCTACCACTGATGTCAAACTAATTGGCCTGTAATTCTCAACTCTATTTCTCATCCCTCCCTTATGTACCGGTACTACTATTGTACTTTTCCAGTCCTGTGGTAAGCAGCAAGTGTCTAGACTCAATTTAAATAATATTTCAAGATAAGGTACCATGTCACATCCGGCTATCTTTAAGATATCTGTAGTAATATTATCTTCACCAGCCCCTTTATTATTTTTCAGCTTTCTTATTTCCTTCATGATTTCCTCAGGATGGATATCAAATTTTTTACTATCGTCATTTCTAATTGTGTTGTTAAGCTCGTTCTCCAAATTAGACCCTCCTGTTTCTGATTCATTGTCCCTAATGCTTTCACTGAACCAGTTACTTAAAATCTCTGCCTTTTTCAAATCGTCAGTAACTTCTTCTCAATCCTTATCTATAAGTGACTCTATACCCTCCCTTCTCCTCAGTTTCCTGATATAGCCATAGAAATTTCTAGATGCATCAGTCAATGGTCCTCCTGCACTGACAATACTCTTCATAAACCCATCTTTAGCCATTTTCTTTGCTGTTATTAAGTCTTTGTTTATTTGTTTTAAATATTCCCTACTACCCTGCTGTCTCTTAACTCTGTTATGTTCTTTTCTTACCAACCTCTTTAACCTCCTCACTTCCCTATTATAGTACATAGGTTCTCTACTTCTCTTTATTTTCTGCTTTGGAATAAATTTTTCTTCCCCCTTTCTTATTATCTCCTTGAACTCTTCCCACCTTGACTCTACTGTACCTGAGCCTTCCTTCCATTTGCTGAATTGTTCTCTGAAATATCTCTTCATGTTTATTTCTGTAATAGCTTCTAAGCCCGTCAAAAATGTCGGATTGTAAGGCAGAGTTCTAGGAATTCATTTCTTCTGACAGAGAATTTAGCAAAAACATGTACATCGAATATAAATAGCTTCTAAAACCGCCAAAAATAACGGGTTGAATGCAGTGTCTGGCTGTTCATTTCCTCGCAGTTTTTTAACTATACTTACCTTAAAAATCATATAATGTGGTACATATGTCTTATTTTACTGAAACAGAGGTATCTCTGAACAAAGAGAGCAAGCAAATATCTACATCGACTGAATATAAATAAACATGAAGTAGCTAATAATTAATATGTTGATTTAATCACAATGTATACTTTTCTTTCAGTGTACTGGCAATTCATTCCTTAACTAAATTGAATAGTTACTAAATAACTCCCGTAACGTTGATTTTTCAGTAGCATTTCTTACCGCAATTAGTCCAGTAATGAAGGTCACGTGCGTGGCGTAAGCGTTACGGACCGATGACACAGTAACCAAAGTAGCCTTTTATAAAGATAGATTAAATGAAGTTTTACGGAATATATTCAGACTGAATTCGTTACGAAATTGTACTAGTGTATTCCATCTAAAATGTATGCACCAAATCTGATGAGTGTGTGGTTAACATTGAAGTCTGAAATTCGGAAGGAAAGGGTTTCAATCTCCAGTTCAGTCACTGAATTCCAGTTTTTCATAGTTCCCTGAATTCAGTTCGGTCGAATACTGGGAGGATACCTTCGAAAAATCCATGGCCGATTTCCTTCACGATCCTCCCCAATCCTCTCCCGGCCTTAATGACCCCTCGTCGACGAACTATAAGTTTGTTACCACCCTTTTTCCAAGCTGTAATTCAAAAAAATTACTGCTTATTTGGGATCTGCAAACAGTATATTTTCAGTTGATGTAATCCGTGCTACTTCAAGAATAGAATAACAGAGTTCTAATTCGAGTCTGAAAAGAATTTATTTCACTGCTAACACTAAAATGAAGCTCTTTCCACCATGAAAAGATACAGAACTTTGATATTAACAGTTCGAGCAGTCAAATTCGAATTTAAAGTACAATGTGTCACTGATTCTCAACCTGTGGTGCACGTTGATAAGACGGGGGATTCGCAGGCAGAATATAAAAAAATTAAGGCTAGTGGAATTGAAGATATCATAACAAAAATTCGTCACCAGCCAGTTCAATCATAAAACTCCGCTTAGCGTTCAGGTAGAGCTTGAGCAATCTCTCCAGGGCTTGGGCGATCCACTGCCAGTTAACTCTGACAACCCTGTGTATGTCCTTGTCCCATCGGTCTTTCTCTCGGTCCCTTGAGCTCCGCTCTAACAGTTTTTGTAGATCTTTCGTCTTTTTCTCCTAGCAACATGGGCGGCAATAAATTAGTAAAAATTGCTTACATTAAATGAATACCATACTCGTATTGTATAAGGCTGTGAGTGAGTATAATCTAAATGCTGATTGCAAAGGAATGGCAAATATTGAAGAAGGTGGTAGTTAGAACAATATTGAGAAAAAAATTCGCATAAACATGCGTCAGATTTCCATTCGTTTTGGAGATACAGGTGCTGGATGTTATGAATAAAAGATACCTTAGATCAATGATCAAGAGCACACAAATAACTTATTGAAGTACATTATTCATGCAAAAACGCATATTTTACAAAATGTTAAATTAAATGTTTAAAATGCGACCATCCACTTCAATACATTTTGAAGCTATCTTCGCAACAGTACGCATAGCTCTTGTGAGTATGTCTTGGTGTACTTTTATTAGGATAGTAGTGTAATTCACCTCTTCTTCTTGTTTTGCATCAATAAAATACTTCAATAAGTTATTTGTGTGCTCTTGATCATTTTGTGAGATTTGTTTCATGCACCTGTATCTCCAAAACAAATCGAAATCAGACACATATTTATTTGAGCTTTTTTACTCAACATTGTCCATGCTGCCACCTCCTCAATATTTACCATTCATCCTGAATCATCGTGAACTACCTTACAAGCCAAACTATCTAAGAGCCATGAATATTTCAACAACCAGACAAAAATCTCGTATTTCCAGGAAATGGAGTTATTACCCACGAAATACAGGTATGTTTCCAGTTGGCATAAAAAGTGAGAGCGTTCCTTTAAGGATTAACCTAATGACCGTTTTGTGAGGCCTTATTTTAGATTTAGGTCTTACTAGACCATGATAAGTGCCGATAAAAATTGGTTATTTTTTTAAAATAATATACACATAAATAAAAAAAATAGGCCCATATAAGTTAATCGTGCGTAGAATTATTTTTGACATTTGATTGGTCCTCGGCTTGAAAAAAGTAGAGAAACGCTGCTGTATACTATACCTAGTGTCCAGGAATGAAAGGATAATCTTGCAACCGCAGATAGATTACATCATTTCCTACTATATGACAAAATTTTATTTTAGTAAAACTCTCACCATTTTCGAGATATTGATTTTTTTTAAATATTTTTTCTAAACATGTGACTTTGTTCAGTTTATTCCATGCCATTTCTGCAAATTAAGACTTTTTGAACCCTGTCTTTTTAAATTTTTCTCAAAGATTTTGAGTCATCTAAAACAATGTTCTTTTTTTCATGAAATGTGAAAACCTTATAAAAATTTTAAATGGTATAATTATTTTATACTTCTTTTATAATGATTGTTTTATGGTAGCTCAATCTGCTAAAGAGATCATTGTGCATTTTAAACATATAGTAAAAAAATTATGATAATGATTTAAAAAAGGTTTTTGCTATGGCGTACTTAAAAATAATAAATAGAATAAATGCAAGTAATATTTCTTATTTCGTTAATTATAAAAATACTTGTATGGTAACTTCAATTCGATAGACATTTATTTTTAAAAAGACCAAAATACATACCTTAGTGCTTTAGAACTGCGATCAAAACATAATTTTAAAAGGAATGTTAAATAATTATACCATTTTAAAATTTACAATAACGAAGAAATTTTGTAATGTAATTGGCACGATACGCTTAGTACATTTTTTACACCATAGGCTGTCATAGTCAGTCGTTCGAATAAAGTTGTATACACTTTTTACATAAGATTTTTTAAAAGGTTTTTTAACGTTTAAAAAAAGAACATTGGTTTAGATGACTCAAACATCCTTGAGTAAATAAAAAAACAGGGTTCAAAAACTTAATTTGTAGAAATGGCATGGAATAAACTAAACAAAGTCACATGTTTCAAAAAAAAAAAAAAAAAACACCACCACCACCACCAACAACAACAACACAACAACAACAACAACAACAACAAAAACAACAACAACTACAACAATAACAACATAACAACAACATAACAACAACATAACAACGACAACAACAACAACAACAACAACAACAACAACAACAACATAACAACAACAACAATGATACTCGAAAATGGTGAAACTTTTACTTAAACAAAATTTTGTCATATAATAGGACATGATATGATCTGGACACCCTGTACAGGCTAATTACGGCACAGTTGTTGCAATGAATATTTCTACAGATATACGATACAATGGTGGTCAAGTTCTCAACACAGGCCATAAATAGGGACGCTACAGGCAAATTAAAAAACCAAACATTTAGGGACAACATGTTACTGAAACCAAATATACGTTTGTGTGGCAATCAGTAAATTTGCTTACTTATCAAGATAATGTTCACCTACCTAATGAACAAAAGGTCATTAACCTTTGCGACCACCCAGAATATTTTGATTACATAGTAGAGCATGTTGCGTGGTGTGCGTGGGACTGTGTTGTCACGGGCGTGCTGCCGCTGAGTCACGCCTCCCACACACACACACACACACTTCTCGGACGCAATTAGTCTATTCGAGTACGGTAATGTGACGAGTGTAGGCGTGGAGTCTATACTCATCGTCAGACCTCATCGCTTTCCTCCGTTCCTGCTTGGGGTCACGTGACAGTTAGAGATACGAACCATTTCATGTGGAATATACCTGCCTGGAAAGTTGAATATATACTCCACAACTTCAATTGCTGAATGTACTGCACAGCTCTAAGTGAAATCACTCAGTGGTTAAGGATTCAGATTGGCGATCTGAAGGTCCACGTTTCGAATTCCGGTCTCTACTGAGATTTTCAAAGGGCCTTAGCTCAACCTTAACCTCTGGACCAGCTTATTGTGTAATGTTAAGTCTGCCAGAACGCTTCGAATTACAGGTTAAACTGCATGTCCCTTGTACCCGTTAGGATTACCGGGTTAGTTTAAGGCGGCTATGATGGGGTGGTAATGCGCAGCCGGTCACTATTAAAAAGACTAGTCTAAGGCTTGTGAGCAGATATTTGTATTCTTAAAAACAACGATGTCAGAGAAAATAATAATAATAAAAAGATACATTGACCTTTGAGTCGCCATGTGTAATACTTACGCAGGGAGAACTTGATAAATAATATTAAAAAAACACGTGAACTTTCTGCATAGTCAGAGTTGCTTTACCTCCATATTTACATCTGTGTATGAAATGTGTTCAAATAGAATCGGGTCCTTGACCACAAAAACTCTTCGTCCATAATTATTAAAATGGCCTCAAACCCGCGATGAAACGCCGCCACACTGGGAACATGTTTGAGCCTTGTTCCCTGAGCACTTGACTACTGTTTTTAGGCGGTTTCCGGCAATCACTAAGGCAAATGCTGGTACAGTCCTCATCTAAGTATCATAAACTATACATTTCACAAACGATAAATACGCTTATCACACACAAAACATGGTTTTACATGTTTCACAGACAGGTCCTCCAACAGAGCGAATGCTCCAGATGTCAATTCATGTTCTATCAAAGGTATGACACAAGTCCTCCCATCGGACACCTGTTCACAAGTACTGGTGTGTCGTGGCTCACCAGGGCCGATCGAAAATATAGAAATATAGAAAAGTCCTTACAGTCACTAAGTCAGCTCTGTTTTTCTCAGCCGTATTAACAATTTTTTAGTATTATTAATATACAGTACACAAGTGAAGTGACATCTCAGGAGGAAGACGAAGAAAATGTAACATCCTGTGATTCACACTTGCTCTTTAGTTGAACTCATTCCATACTCTATGATTGGGTCTCAACGGCGAAAGACAATCTAAGCTCAAAATTATTTCACTGGTTAAGGAACGTTTTTATGAGAGGTGATTACCGTAGACCATTTCTTCAGCAATTGCTTGTTAAAATAATAAGTATTATTTAATGAGTACGCCAATTCAATTTTTGTTTCATTTTATTTATTATCGTACCTGTTTCGCCTCTCGTCGAGGTATCTTCAGCCCACATTTATATTTTCTCTTTCGAAATGTGGTTGTTGGTTACCTGTGTTTTCAACCGGCATCATTCGTCAAAAAAAAAAGTTAGAAACAGTTTGGCAATCGGAGGTACTCAAAAAGTGTAGTTCTGAAGATTCAACTCCATGAGCGGCCAAGCAACAGTCAGCGGACAGTTTATTTTTCGAATGCGCCAATGAGTGTAACCTCTTTGCACTGCAGTAATTTACCGTGGTTGGGTTGGGGCTCTTCTTATTGTGACGGACCTGAAAATTGGCATCAGCAATATCGGTGGTATAGAATTACAGCAAAACAAGTTATTACACAGACAGTGGACGAGTAATACTTGTAATACCTGTTGCCTCGTTGTCTACTGTAAATAGCACATTGAAAAAATATAGATTAAGCTGTGCTTAACTGTCTCTTAGAGTCTTAACATTTTTCGACTCAACGCTCGGTTTCCTTTATTTTTGTAACAACGTTCGTATTTTATCTATTCCTCTGTTAAATTGTCATCAATTAGCAGTGACCCGTTTTCACAGTACATTTATGACGAGAAAAGTGTCGTCCTTACTCAAATGAACATTGACATTTTATCAATATAATTCCCTGCCAGTTTAATAGTTTCGTTAATCACTTCGTTTTGCTTTAACTCCGAAAAGTACTGCTATTTCCTCTTGCTGTAATGCTTTGAGCAATTCAGTGATGAGTTATGCCGAAAATATGTCCATAGCCTTCTTTTTGTCAGCAGAAATGCCTTCATTCTCTACGTGACAGGCTCAGTCCTATTTAACACCTTTTTCTGCTACGTCTTATTCCAGGAACCTCCACTGACGCGGGTTGTACTTTTCTTCGGCCCAGTTTCGCAACTTAGATTGTCTTCCATTAGCAACTTATTTTAAATACCTGGCACGGATCTTGACTGACATTCTATTTCTCTTGAAGATTGTATCTGTCACTTGATATATTTTATGTTGCAGTCATATTACTTTTCTACAGATTACTTTCTGACAGAGCTCATAACATACGTCAAATTTATGTTCCAGCATTTTAACGAATAATCAGACCCATTAGGTACTTTTGGCCTCTTTTGGCATCGTGGCTTCTGCAGGATATTTGTGATTCGTTTAAGGCTTTAGAAACACTGGTTCGCGCGAAATTTTGCATTATTTACGTGCGAACGTCCACTCGCTCGCTAAGAACAGCCGAACTTTATTGTGTTATAAATTACCGTCAGATTTGAATCACTAATAACTACGGGACTAATATTACGTTAATAACGGTTGAGCCCTCAACGGGCAGATCACGTCTGTACGAATTCGTCGTGCAGCATTTGTTTTGCCTATGACGTCATGGGACTAGTGTGAGTGCATGTTGGCGATTGTTTCGGATTAGGATTGTGTAAAGTTATAAATTAGTGTAGCGTGAAAATGGGTTCAGTTAGGATGTTGATTCGAGTGCCATCGTAAAGGGCTCGCAAAGAACTAATAGGAGCCAAAGTTAGATAGTTAAGGTATTCGTCGTAATATAAGTAAAGGTTTAAATTAAATTTAAAATTACAAAAAATAAAGATGTCGTCTTATGTGACTATTAAATATACTCGGAATTAAAGAAAACGCAAATTAGAACACCATTCGCGTCAAAAGGAACCCAAGAAACTTAAAAATTCCAATGCCGAGAGCTACGACAGCGTCGAAAATAAAATAAAAAATCAGCATAAATCGATTACATAGCTGGCCCGTCGAGCATGCAGCGTCCAACGACGACAGTCCAAACGTCCTCGGTTCATGTGCAGACGTTGTTGGAAGGCAATATAGAGATCCATGACAACGTGACACTACCAGATGAGTGTGAATTGCGGTCACCAAATGTTGCACACTGTAAAAAATTGTTGGTCTCCGGAGTAGTGTAAATAGTTCGGTCTAAAAATGTTTATACGCGCACGCTGTGACAATTACACGAAATGAAGTATTAATACAAAACACTTGATTTATGACGACGTTTTAACGAAACATCTATGGCGCAGACCCGAACTGCGTTTTTTTTTTTTTTTTTTTTTTTTTTTTTTTTTTTTTTTTTGTAATATCAGTTTTATCATATTTTCGGTTTGGTACTGGATCGGTGATGTGCAACAGGTCAAATCCAAACCATGGAGCGTCCTAGCGTACTTCACATGACTAAGCAAAGCTATGCCGGAGGTGAAGGTCTGTTCTTAAGGCCGTAAAAAACAGCTGGCAGTGATTGGGGACTACCGACAGAAATGAAAACTTCTAACTGTATATCATACGCGGAACACGTCTTACTTATAGCTATAGATACACTGAATTATGATAAATTATAATAATTTCGTGTTGTCGTAATGAACTGATGACTCTGTTTCTATTGGCTGTGCATTCCGCCCCTGTCTTAGCCGCCTTAACCGAATCCGGTAGTCCTGTCAGGTACAGAGGACCTACAGTTTAACGTGGAATCCAAACCACGGAAGCGCCGGCGCGGCGTACTTCAAATTACACAGCAAGCTGGTCGAGGGGTGAAAATTCTCGTCGAGAAAGGGATTCTAAAAGGGAATCTTTCGTTCCCGAGTCAAGCACCTTAACCACAGAGCCACCAGATGGCTATAGGTATACTGTGAACATTAGGATGTCGGTGACTCATAAGATTTAACCCATCCAAAAATCGCCCAACGCGCCTAAAGAAGTCTTCACTTCAAATTCGTGACAGGTATATATAGTTTGAGGGAAAGCGTAAATGCGATGTTGAAGGATTTAGGTCCGAAAGACCTGAACACCGAAGGCTTTGCTCTCGACAGAAGCTAATTGAAAAATTCAAGACTGACGTATTTCGGAATGACAGCAAACAAATATTGCTACCAGCAAAATTCATATCTCGGAATGACCGCGAAAATAAGATAAGAGAAATCAGGGCCAGAACCGATTCATATCTGTATTCATTTTTCCTACGAGCGATTAGGGAATGGCATAGAAAGGATTTACCGGGCGTGTAAACTTAAAATCCGACAGGACAAGCTTTTGATAAAGCACTCTGGCCATCCTGATCTGGGTTTTCCCGGATCACTCCAGGCGAATGCTGGGATGGTTCCTCACATTAGCCCAAGGGTGCCTCCTGCCATATCCTGTATATCCCTTCCAAACTATTACCCTTTCGGATAGGTGCAATACACTCTCTGCCACACACTTTTAATGAATCGCGGAGTAATAATAATAATAATAGTAAAAACTAAAACTCTAAATTAGTCCACAGCGCGAAGGTTGGTCGAATCTTTCCGAAGGAGATGTACCGAGCTATTGTTTCACAGGCAGAACATAATCGGTAACTGATATAGTAAAATAGCTGGAATGAGGTTCATTGGAAGACAGGTGGAAGTAGAAGAGAGTCATGGGAGTGTACATGGCGTAATTTGGTGAACAGGAGTGGAAAGATATTGGTGTAAGAATTAAAAGTAATGCATGGAGGTAAAAGATGACCATGACCACAAGCTGGCACTGGATATCAGGCAGAAGGATGTAGGAAGATTTTCTTTCAAAGGTAAGGGGGTTAGGGATTGCAATGAGTTACCAAGAAAATTGATGAATAATTTACCAAAAACGAAATTTGTAGATGGCAAGTAGGTTGGTGCACGAAAGAGGAAAAAATGGAAGCGTAGAAAAATTGTTGTAGTAGCGTGCGCTCCATCGCAATTAAATTAGTGGAATGTTTGTACTGCCATCTGTATGTGGAAAATGTAAGTTATGTTCTGTATGATAAGTGTATTTTTGTTTGTGAAATGGGTTGTTTATGAGGCGGATATTGGGACCATCCCAACATTCGTTTAGATTACGGTACACTGCCTAAAAACGGCAATCAGGACTTGAAGATGGCGGAGTAAATAATGTATGTGACCCAGCAACAACAGACGCGCATTCAACGTTAGAAAATTTATTAAAAAATCACCCAAGTTTTTAAATTTAATAGCCTTAACATGAAGTCTAAAGTAACTGATGTAAATACATGCATAATGATGGCCGAGCAATGTGACAGCAGTGATTGAAAAATGGCAACGACATGAAGGAATGCATTAAATTATAAAGTACAATTTCATTCCACGTTGTTTCAGCCGTAAAGTTTAACCGCAGTTTTTTTTTTAATTTTATTTTTTTATTTTTAGGAAATTCTATGCAAAGGAAACCTAACGCGTTCTGTCAATTCATTCCATCATATTTGCTTAGCTATTAAATTGGGCCGTAACCACGAATTTCTAATAATATCTTTGGTCTCCGTTAATTTGCGAACGAAGGTTGGCGCGTGACGTCACCGTTCACCAGCCAATAGTTATCGAGGTGAGTGAGTCAGATTAAGAAATTATAGTACAGATTAAGCCCGAAAATATTGGTCTCAACCAAACATAAATATTCATTTAAACGATTGGGGCGCTTGACATAAGCTGTTTCTGGGAATATAAATCACTCTGCAGCTACCTCCCAAGACGCAATATAATATTCGCTATAGTTCTATCACACTGCATGGAGAAGTAGCAGAAAATAGATAATGACCGCACAGAGGCGTAATGACACTGGCAGACCCGAAATAGAACAAAGACGCCGCGACATTTGCTAACTGGTGCAGTGTACTCTGTAACCTTATACGGCGCCGGGCACTAACAAGGAACGGAAAAATAGCTCGAGCCGCACAAAAAGCGCCGCTCCGGATGACTTGTCGCGTAACTCCTCACTACTCTGGCGTCGCTAAATGCTGGCAATTCCTCGGTCTGAGCCTTGAATTAAAATGGAGGTAGGCGCGATGTGTTCCATCTACGGCTCGTGAAATCTCAAGCGTACATTACAACAAGTAAATAATAATAAGTGATTTGTACTAAGGTGGGTACTGACATGGCTTGCTTTCCCTAAATCTTCTACAGTACTCTCAGTTTTCACCATTCTCTTCATTCGGGCGTAATTATTCTGCAGTCTATTATAATTTGAAATTTGGAATCTTCAGCGTCCTGTATTTCTTTTTCCATTTACAGATCGAACGTAGTGGGTGAGCGGTTAACGCTCTGGCCTCGCATTCGGGTGGACGCCAGTTCGAATCCTCGTCCGGACATCGAGATTTGGGTTTTCCATGGTTTCCCCCAATCACTCAAGGCGAATGCCGGGATGCTTCCTTCAAAAGGCCACGGAAGAATTCCTTCCTGTTCCTTGTCCTCAGACCCACACCGCCTCTAATGACCTCAACGTGAACGAAGCCATAAGAAAAAAATCCATTTACAGAATCTTCTAAAACATCCACAAGGCTTGTTGTCTTATTAACTGTCATAATCAATATTTTTGAATAAAAATCCGTCTTCTAACAACTGTTTTTATTATTAACTTTCATCTACCAGAATATTTATGCAACAACTGCGAAACATGGCCTACAACAAAGTTACTGTCATAATCAATTTTCTTCCTGTTTATAACACTCTTTAAAACATTTGTCGTCTCGCCACCTCTCACCATAATCCCCACATTCTTCACTCTACCCATCCAGCTGACCTTCATCTTCCACCACAATCACAGCTCTAAAGCCTCCATTCTCCTTTCCTCCTCTTTGATAGTGGTCCAAGTCCCTGCACCATTCAACGTGAGGCACCAAACGAAACATGTAATCAGTTTCTTGCTCAACCCTTTAGTCAGGATCATACAATAATCTTTATTTTCTTGTTGAAAGCTTCCTTAGCCAATGAAATTTTGTTTCCTGCTTACAATGCATAACTTCCTTCACCCTGTACGATCGTAGGGAGATGTTCATCCCTCCATAGGATGATCTGTGGTAGTTTCCCGTTGCCTATCCCTCCGTGATACTGTTAGTAAGTGTTGCTGTGAATGCGAATGACTGTGATGGTGTGTGTATTCAGAGTAGAGTTTTGTTTTTATTGTTGATGTGAGATAAAAGAAGGACAGGGAGAAACTCTATGTCGGCCAATTCAGACCTACTCTTCCGAGGACCTCCTAGGGTAACGTCCCCATCCAACGAACGAATCATCAGCCCTCACGTCATATGCACTGCAGATAGGTTTGGGATTTAACCCGGGACTTCACAATCTGATAATCAGGAATTGTACGTTCCCCTACCCTGTCGGCCAATTCCTGATTAGGAAAATTTCATCTGCCACCAGGATTGGAACCAGATAAGACCGTGTCAGCGCCAGACTCCATCGCGGTGCCGCATGTAAGTAAACGGGACGGGCTTTCCTCCACTAGGAAACCAAGATATTTGAAGATTTTCTCATATTATATTACTTTTTGTACTTTTTTTGGTTAAAATAACATGTCATTTACGTTCCAACAAGAAAACGATGCTTGCTTTAACCTTAATGGTTCAGATAAACGCTACCCCCAAAAAATAAGGCAGAGGGTACTGAATACATATATATGTTACGCTCAAAGACCGAATACGCTTATTGAGCGAAGAAAACGACCACAGCGTGCTCTGGTTTCTTGAAAATGACCACAACACGTTGTGGCTAACCTAGTGTTGCAAAAAAAGTTTTTTTTTCTGACTTGAAAAAAAAAAAAAAAACATGAAAAAAACATTTTTTTTCTGGGACATGTTTTTTTCATAACTACTAAATTTCAAATTTTTAATGCATTTATCATTTAATATGACTGTTTTAGAGTTTACAATACGTATTTATCTTAATTTTTAAATCTACTATATTTTTCTGGTTCAGTAGAAAAAAAAATTACAAAAATATTTCAACATTGACTGAAGTTTTCTTTTACGAACGGGGACTTCCCGAAAAGGCTAGGTTGCGTGAGAGGAAATCCCCGTTCCCCGTTGTTTGGATTGATGCTCGCTATTTGAACTAGTGCTGCGAGCCCTACAAATTTATCTTTTATCTGTAGACCTAAGGATCTTCAAAAAATTAGGAATTTTAAATTTATCTACGGTTTTTTGCCTCTTTTAATTAGTTAGGGAGCGTGCACAAACTACGTGGCTCGGTCCAGGGGGGGTTAATTTAATTAATTTAATTTTTAATTTAATTGCAATGGAGCACACGCTCCGGTGGCAATTTCCCTACACACCCAACTTCCCCCTGTCCTACACTCACCTACACTTGCCCTCTGCAAATTTTAACTTTAAATTCTTTTAACGTTTTCGGTAAATTATTCATCATTCCCCTTGGTAACCCATTCCAATCCCTGACACCCTTACCTAAAAAAGAAAATCTTCCCACACCCTTGTGCCTGAAATCTAGTGCCAGCTTGTGGTCATGGTCATCTTTTCCCTTCCATGAACTACTTTTCATACCTACTGCAATATCTTTCCATGCCTCATCGCCAGTATACGCCCTGGAAGGCTACGCTGGGCTACGTGGGGGGAGGGGGCGTTCCGAGCCAGGCCACGTAGCTTTCCTTACATAACATGTTTCACAGTTAAAATGAGGAACAGAACACACAACAGCATGTGAATATTTATTTCCCTCAGTTAATTATCACCATATATAATTTACAATCGTCTGACAAGAGAAAACAGTATAAAATGTCTTCCGGAATCAAAAGGGAAAAAAGCTACGTGCTACGTGGAGGAGTAGAGGCAAAAGCCACTTAGGGCTACGTGGGGGGAGGGGGGTTCACAGGAGACCAAAATGGAGCTACGTGGTTTATGCACGCTCTCTTATTGTGCTTTCCTTATATTCTTATACTTGTTAAACTCGCAGCGTATAGTGATACTGAGTCATTAATTGTCAGTAATTATGAATCATTTCCTTGCAACCGTTGGCGTAAACCAACGATTGAAAAGAAATAAAGCTCCTATTTTGTATGATAATAGATTTAAATTCAAACTTAAAAGACCGTAATACGGAACTATCGACGCAATCTTTATGCACAGTGTGTACTTTGCTCACAATTTAAAATTGCAATATGAAATGCTTTCTCGTACAATACAACCAGCAAAAGAAAATGTAACTATTTCTGAAATTATGGATCTAGAGGAGACAGAAGAAGAAACAGAAAATTCCGACTCCTACCGAACTAGTGCTGGAAGTACTGATACTAGTGAATGTGGTACCGACATAGAGGATGCATAAAAAATTATGTTACCTATATAGATAAATTTATGAATCATTATGTAAGGCAATATATGATTTAGTAAGATTTAAAACACACATGTAAAATGTAAGTTCCGTAAATAAAACTACAATTTATCAAATATATTCTTTTCTGAAAAAAAAAAAAATTAGAAAAAAAAGAAGGGTATTAGGTTTTTTTCATGTTTTTTTTCTCACAAATCTGAATTTTTTTTTTTTCAATTTGCAACACTATGCTTACCAGTATCTAACTTTTTGTGTTTACGACAAATCGGTCCAGGGTACATTTAATATATATGATTCTTCTTACCCGTCGCGTTACAAGGCTACAAGTATCTAGAGGAAAAACAATTGAATCGTCATGTGTGGAGAACGCGCTGTGGACCGGACGCAAATTTCACGGTGTGGCCTTTCTGAGCTTAGTCACAACTCGTTCTGGCTGTTTTTTTTTTTTTAACGCGTTTTTTTTCCCTCAATGAGCATAACATATCCACATAAGAAGGGTTCAATGCACCCTTCCCGCCTGAGTGGTTCGCCAAAGCGGGATTTGGAGGCCCGCCAGAGGAAAGTAACCAGCAGGTGCGATTCCTTGCCGTAACTTTCCCGCTGATAACAAACAAATGGCTGTGCAAATCGCGCTTAACATTACCATCTGCTTGGTCCCATTAAGCCTTGCAGGAAGCTGCCTGCCGCAGCACGCTATTGCCAATGGCGCATCGTCCTTAATCTGCACGGATTAAATGTTCCTGTATTTAATCAGAACGTTACAGGGTCTTTGAGTTCATCTCTTTCCACGGCCAGTCCCTAATATTTCCTTAATACTATCTCTCAATGCATATCCTTTGTCCATGACCTTTCTTCTTCTAGCTACTTTCAGTTCTTTTCATAAATGAAATTTTAATTTAGTTTCACTGACGAAAACAGGTATTCTTAATCTTTATCAGGGGTACCGAGATAATGGGGATATTAGGTGCTTAAATGATTAAGGAGCCTAAGTTTTGGAAAAGGTTGCCTGTTCGAATACAGCACTCAAAATTTTTACTAGCCTTTGAACTGACGTATGTAAATAGCAGATGAACTTAGATTAGGAAGCGAAATACACAAAAAATCGAAAGTCTATCACCCAGCGTCCAGGATTCCAGCCTTATAAAACTACACATATCACAAATAAAAAAATATTTTTATCACACAAGGAACATAATTACACATTTCACACTGAGATGGCAACACTACACTTCCTCTGTTAGAACGTAGTATGATGAGGCATTGGGTAAAAAATGCTTGGCGTCAGCAAGGGCATGCTACCGTAAAAACCAAAGCTCCTAATCTGACCATGGCAATGATGAATAAAACTCATCGATGAAGCCAATCCCTAACGTCTGGAAAAGGTAGTGAAGAATTTTTTTTATTTTTGACTTTACGCTTTGTCGACATCGAGGTCATTGGTAGCGGGAAAGGAAGGGGGCAAGGACGAGACGGAATTCGGCCATGGACTTTTGAAGGAAGCATCCCGGCATTAGCCTGAAGTTATGTGGGGGAACCATGGAAAACCCAAATCTGGATGCCCGAACGGGGATTCGAACCAGCATCCTCCGAAATGAGAGGTCAGAGCGCTATCCGCTCACCAACTACGCTCGGTGTGAAGAAGAAGAAGAGATAAATAAAATGTAAAATCAAAGTATCGGAGATGGTTTATACAGGGCGTTCGCCGGGAAACGCAACCCACTGTTAGCGCTACAAGGAAGAAACTGCTCCCGGCGAGCGAGCGATCAGCTCCCGGCATTGTTCGACCGTCGGCCGCGGACTATTTCATAATAATTACGCTTCATAAACTTCATAAACTTGTGTGCTAAGCATTTAAATGTGACGTAATTCATTAGCTTACCTTATAAAAGATGCTGGAAGTGTTGACCCTCTTGTGTAATGCACATTTCACATCTTCTGAACATATTTCGAGACACACGCTGCCCTAACTGACTTAATGATTTTTTGGGTGACTGTTCTAGTCGAAAAGCGATATCGTCAATTTTCTCCTCTGTGAGAATACGGTTGACCGACAGTCTCTTTTTGTTAAAAAATGAACCCGTTTCTCTTACTTTTTTAACCAGACGCAGAATTGTTGATTTAGCTGGCAGTAAAGAGCCAGGAAATTCGCGACGAAATTTACTGCGACACTTTTTAAACGACTTCTTCTTCACATATGTATCGTAGAGAAATATTCTTTGTTGCAAACTGTAACGTACCATAATTTTACTCACACTCAAACACGGTACAGATTAATAAGAGTATGAAGCCCCAAACCAGCCAAACCGCAAAGAAACGTTTATTCACAACACTGATTAATAAGAGACTGAAGTCACAAACTATCTACAATGCAAAGAAACCGTTCTTAACAATGTAAGGGTCACTGCACTGCACTGTTGGGGCAGCGGAGGTGTTAAACAGTGCGGTGATTCACGGTGGCGTGTGGCGGAAACTGCTGGCACCACTGACCGAGCAAGTTGCCGACGGCAACAGACTGGGAGGGTAGCGTTTTCCGGCGAACGCCCTGTATTTCAGACCTTGTTATCTTATATTTTACGGATGGAGCCTCGACTCTGAACTTTGAATCTAATTTTGCCAAACAGTTGCTGCACTTACTATTTAGATACAGTAGTGCTATGTGACACTATTAATCTCTGGAACCATAAAAATTTAAGGATGCGCAATACTATAGTTCAGTCTTCTAATAACTGCGTCAGTATTATGATCCACACGAAAACTGTTACTGCATCATACTCGCGTATTAAGTTCTGCCCTGGAAGAAGACCACAGAATGAGGGTAGAAACGTCGGCTACAAGAAATATGGCGCGGCGCCACCCGAACAGCAAAGAATCAACTGACTTTACAAAGTTTTACTAACCGTACAGATACAAATAAATGAGTCAGTGCCATATAATGCTACCTCACCTTTCAGTTCCAAAGAAGCGGGAAATTTTACTAGTTTTTCTTAAACAGAGACAGTGATTTCAGGATTTTGTTGAATATTTTGCTAAGAAAAGGCAGTGAACATTATATACTTCGACCCAATGTGCTGTTGGGCAGCTGTCCTTTGCGGATACCGTCGAACTTTTACAACTAATACGAGTAGAAATATGCGTTGTACAACAAGCCTACGACTTTTTATGTGTGTGAAGAGTCCGAAAATACCCAACACCTTGCTGCGACCACAAACTCGTCTAATCCAATCTGGTGTAATAAGTTTCAAAGATACGCTTTATAAGAACGGAGGTTTTCATTCCGGGTAAATAGCCGAGTGAGTCCGTTTGCGAAACAAGATGTTTCGGCGGTCATAACTCTGCCGCCATTGTCAAGTGGCTGCTGGGGCTGGTTATACCACCCCGAGTCCGCGCTACGTAGTCATTATTCTGATAGGTGAGAACTTTTGCAGAGATAAGGGGACTAAGCCTCCAATATCTCTTTCCTTTATCATACGGATACTTCACCAGTTCTTTGGGCATGTAGTTAGGAGAGACGAGAAAAGTTGGGTGAAACTGGCCGTGAAAGGGAAGGCTGAGGATAGAAGAAGCCGAATAAACACAGCGAGTGGTGTGTAATAACAGGTGACTTGGTCTTTCACCATTCACGTATCGTTGAAAAGAACAATCTTAGTTAAATTTCATTTCTATCTGACTGGAAAAGTCACGTACTTTTAACAACTACAAGAGAAAATATTTTGCATACTATTAAAGAGTAATAAAACTATTTTTATGAATGAATAGTGAATTTCTATGACACTCTTATGTAGGTACTATTTTATTCAGATACTAAAATAAATTATAAACTAGAGATGAGGCTCTTAAAAACAAATAACACTGTTTGACAAGGGTTCTATTTCTGATATTAAAATGTGTGATTCTAAACCAATTCATCATGGGAAATTCAAATCTGGAAATGGAATTTCGCTGTCAGGGATACTTTTGGCGTAATTTGTATATATATGTATATATATGTATATATATTACACAAACAGGGACGTTATAGATATATATGTGTATGTTGCTGGTTTGCTTCTGAAGATATGTTAAGTCTTTGGTTTTACACGTCAGTGTTTCTCCAGTTATCTAGTACTAATTTAGTTCTGGTATATTATTAAAGAGATATTTTTAAATTTTCAGAAAATGCCTCGTCGTCGTAGTTGTCAATACAAGCCAAATAACTTCTGTTACATTTGTGGGAAGTTCACCTTTGCAAGAAATCGGAAGAAAATTTCAACAGTCATAAAGAAAGCATATAAACATTACTTTGGAGTAGAAGTAGGAGATCAAGATAAGGAATGGGCACCACATTTCTGTTGTGCTACATGTTACTGTAAACTAATTGAATGGAGGAAGGGTAAAGAGAATGTGGTGTTGTTCGCTGTGCCCATGGTATGGAGAGAGCCAAAGGACCACGTTACTGATTGTTATTTCTGTCTAACCAAAATGCAGGGTTTTACTAACAAAAAATCTAAGAGGCACATTGTTTATCCTGATCTACCTTCAGCGAGAAAGACAGTGGAGCATTCTGACGGACTTCCAGTACCATCAAGACCTACAGATGAAATTCAGAGTGACAGTGATGTTAATTGTGTTGAAGAAATCACTTGTACTGTGGCAGATGATCCTCTGTATCAGTGCTCAAGTGACTCATCGCCAAATTTACTAACTCAAGCAGATTTAAATGATTTAGTGCGTGATCTAGGACTAAGTAAACAAAAGGCGCAACTGTTTGGTTCGAGGAACTCCACCAAAGCACTAAAATCGGTGTATTTAGGCACCGAGAACATGCCTTTATTTCTTATTTTGTAACTGACGAAGCATTAACATTTTGCAATGGCGTTGCTGGTCTAATGAGGGTTCTGAACTTCACCTACTGTTCAGAGGAGTGGAGACTTTTCATAGATGCATCCAAAACAAGTCTCAAGGGTGTTTTGCTCCACAATGGAAATAAAATGCCTTCTGTTCCAGTTGCTTGCGCCAGCTTAACTAAAGAGAATTACGAAATCTTTCGGAGAATGCTAAATTCTTTACAATACAATGAACACAAATGGAAAATATGTGGAGATTTCAAAGTAATTGCTATAACATTGGGAATGCAACAAGGCTACACAAAGTATGCATGTTTTCTTTGCGAGTGGGATAGTCGTGACAGAAATTCTCACTATGAGGAGAAGAAATGGCCTGAGCGGAAGTGGAAAGTGGGGGAAAAAATGTGCAATCTGGTCAAGATTGTTCTAATGAAGCAGTTTGTAAAGGTCATGGATCCTACAGGCAGTGGATTTGCATATCTAGCTGACATATTTCCCTGGCTTTCAGCTGCGAAAATAAAGGAAGGTGTATTTGTGGGGCCTCAAATCAAGGAGCTGCAAAAAGATAAAAATTTTGAAACACAGTTAACAGCTAAAGAAAAGAGAGCATGGGAGTGTTTCAAGAAGGTGTCAGAAAACTTTCTCGTTAGAAGAAGAGCTGCCAGCTACAAAGAAATGGTGAATGACATGATCACAGCATATCAAGATCTTGGGTGCAATATGTCTCTGAAGGTGCATATGATGGACTCTCATCTGTATTACTTCACAGAGAGTTGTAGTGACATATCGGATGAACATGGTGAAAGATTCCATAGAGACGTATCTACAATAGAAAGGCGTTATGAAGGGAAATGGGTACCATCAATGTTAGCAGATTATTGCTGGAATGTAATTCGAGAGAAAGAAGATTGTCAATACAAGAGAAACAAGTGACAAGAATTACTATATGGTGACTCATTTTTTGTCAATTTTCTGTAATTACTCATACAAAATAAATGCTACAAAGCGAATACACTAAGTATACTTTGTTATATGTTAGATCCCCACCTCCCTTAATGTAACTCACTTAATAACATCATAAAAACCTGATTTGATTCTTGAATTTCAGCTAATGTGTTCTGCACTATATCAGAAACAAAAACAAAAAACAAAAAATAAACTTGCGATTACTCGTAAACTATCCCTGACACAAAGAAACTAAAAACAGGTTTGAATTCAGTTCTCGAGGTACTACTAGGAACAAAAGGTATTTTTTCAGAAATAGAATTTTTTTTTTTTTTTTTTTTTTTTTTTTTTTTTTTTTTTTTTTTTTTTTTTGTAGAACAGTGTAATTTAGGTAGAATTTTAAGTTTTCCATGAGGCAGCATGTATAGATAAGTCAACAGATAATTATATTTAGAGTAATCAGTTCCGTAACAATATATGTTCCTGAAATTGACAGAACCTTAGGTAATGAATTTCCTAGTAATTAAACAAATTTCGCTATGGAAGAGTGGTCTGTATTCAATTTCCATATTTTGTAACGTGATGCTTATTTTTTTTTTACGAAACTTACTTTGTAAAAGTATTGACTAGCAGTTATCACCGATGTTCAAGCAAACTGCGAGCAGCAGAATAACACTGTATGAGTTGATATGTAAGCAAGAGTAGAGTAAATTATGTGGCCTTGCGACCTGGAGACAGAGTTTCGATTTGCCACGCATCCCGGCTCTGTCGTGGATGGACCAACACTTTAACGTGAAATCCGAACCATGGAACGTATTGGCGTAGCTCATGTGATCAAGCGCAACTCTTAAAAATTCCTTCTCCCAGCAAGATTAGAATATAGGACCCTTAACCACTCTTTTTTTTTTTTAATTTAAAAAAGCAAAAAAAATATCCCTCAGTATTCACAATTGTGTAAATGCCTGCGAAGAATCAGTGAAAAAACTGTTACCGGTTTACGCGACACCGAGCGTGGTGGGTGAGTGGTTAGCGCTCTGGCCTTGCATGCGGGAGGACGGCGGTTCGAATCCCCGTTCGGGCATCCATATTTGGGTTTTCCATGATTTCCCCAAATCACTCCAGGCGAATGTCGGGATGCTTCCTTCAAAGAGGCCGAATTCCTCCCCATTCCTTGTCCCCAGTCCCATTCCGCCTCTAATGATCTCGACGTCGACGAGGCGTAAAGCCATAAGTAAAAAAAAAGGAAAAGTTTACGCGACATCCTGGTGAAATAGACTCGAACGCCAATGACGTTTATCTCTGCTCGACTTGTACCAAGTGGACAAGTAGATGATACAACATCGGGATTCTAAAATAAGCAGATGTTTTTGAATTTGATGATTTCTTGATTCGGTTACCGACAACATTTCTAACGTTATTACAGTCCATATAAGCGACACTGATTACCTTGTAGATGTTAGAATGTTATCCAATGGTAGTTTAGATTTGTGTTTATACGTAATTCGCTACACCATTAAAATAATATGTAATAGCTGGAAAGAAAAAAAAAAAAAAAAACTTTAAAACTAATTTAAAAAATCGTAATAAGTCGTTTGTATAGAGATACATATGTCAAGGACATGTTTAAATTCTGGATTGAAGCTATTAATTTATTTAGTATTATGAAAATTATATAACTTAGAGACGACCTCATTCAACTTCGGTCGTAGTAAAAATGACTTATTTCGATTATAAACATCCGATATACGGTATATGGGTTTATGAACAAGAAAAATTGTACAAGTCGTAATTTTTTTGAGAGATACGATAATTTCCTGTTATTTAGAGGACCTCTAAATCAATAATATACAAAAATAATTTTGAAAATCGAATATTTTCAGGATTCATCTAAGCTGTGCTATAACAATTTACCACATTTGCTGTAACCAGGAAAGAATTTACATATATAAATACTTACAAAGTTATTTTTTGTTTATATAGGTTCAGGCTTGTGCCGTTACCGGTATATGTGCATCTCACGTTCCTTGTAGGAAGAAACACACTTGTCTCATATGTACATACTCTTTGGCATATTGTAAGATAAATATATTTTTCATTTAAAATGTTTAGTATTGTCGGACAAATAGGATAAAACAATATCAGAGACGCTGCTTCGTAATGGAGTGGTTTTTATCGTTCAGTTTGTCGAGAAAACTGGCGCGATAATATCTGTTTAAGTTTCTGTAGATCTTGTCATACAGGCGGACCCTCTGACTTATTACTTGCTATGATTGATCCTTTCTAATTGTGACGTGAATAGTATTACAACAGTCTCTTATGTCTAATGAAGCAATTACAAGCCTAATAATATTCGTGAGGTGGGGTGTACAAGAGAGATTAGTACATAAATCATGGAGAGACAAAAAGGCTCCTCGTAGGATCCGTGAAATGGGCCGGTCAGTTGCAGGCAATCTTCGTGGGGCGAATTGAGATCTTCCCTCATTAGGTCTGAGCGTCTTCTCGCTGCAGGGCCGCCCGACACGCATACAAATTAAATAATCAAACACTCGCCGGCTGCCGCCAGAGATAATAGCTGTAGATGTGTCCTTGCGCCACGCCACGGAGGCTGCTGGAACTAAGTTGACCAGGTATAGTGCGGCAACTGGAGACTCTCAAGTGCACGACTTGTTGTCTAGTTGTAAGGGGAAGGTGTCTGAGTCGAATGGCTCGAGTGGCCTTACATTTTATACGTTGTTTATTTGATTGCGTTGAATTTAGGTCACAGTAGTTTGTTTCTTGTGTAACGTAAGGTTACTGAATCGTTCGAGAAAACGAGATGGTTAAAGTTTGTTTCTTTAGCAATACGAACGCAATGGTTACTAGCAAGAATTTTTTTATTTTATTTACATAACGTCTGATTGGTCATCAACGTCGGCGTTATTAGGATCGAGAGAAGAGTGGAATTAAGTAACGGGAAGGAATTCGGTTACAGCCTTTTGAAGGAGCATTCCAGCATTCGCCTGGAGCGTATTCGGGGATTCATGGACAAATGGTGGGGCCGGAAATCAAACCCGCATCCTCCATAATTCAAGGCCGTTTATTTGATAAGACAGAGATGATTGTCAGGATGGTTCAATAAAACAGGTTCATTAACAGTTACTGCATTAATAAAGGCCATACTGAAGGCGCTATTGGCTACCTGTAGACACCCCACATTCAGAACGTACCAACACAGATTTGTTTTAAGATCTGTACTTGATATTTTTATTGCTTTTTGGTTTCAGGAAGTGTATGGGTTCAGTTAAATATCTTTTCTGTCGTAAAACATGGTCATTTAACTGAATTAACCTGCTCGCCAAGTACGATGGAAGGCTTTGGACAAGCGCCACGCAAATGAATTGCAGACCAATCATGCATGTATTTCATTATAAAATATTTGAAAGGATGAAATTCGAACATATGGCTTTGTTTCATGAAAGTCAACAGATGCGTCAATAGAAATCAAGCTGGATGTTTCAAATTGTTTTTACTTTGTTGGACCAATGCGTCCGACCATGTTGTTATTTCCGGCTTCCATCCGAGTAAAACTAATATTACTTGACACAACATTATAAAAAAAAAATTGATTTGATTGGCGCATAGAGTCATCGTTACTTTTCTGATATATCTAATACATCAAACCAAATATCTAACAAGTCAATTATATGCTTACATCAACTAGGTTTTTAAAGAATACATGATATTAGGAACAGTTTCAGTGCGAAGTCGTAAGGTTTTATAAAATAATTTTAAAATGATTTATTTATGTTACATTCCACGGAAAAAAAGGAAGTTAATACTATTCGCTGGCGGATTACTACAGTTTATTTCAAGGCATCACACTAATAATTTAAGTAACTAGTTTGTCAATTATCTATTTATCTTTCTATGCATTAAATCGAAGAACTTATAAAACTGGATTCCTATCAACAGTCACCATACGCCGGATACGTACTTAATCGTCACATTTATCAAGAAATACTTCAGGAGCCGGTCATAGGGCCTTAGTTACACTGCGTGTAAAACTGCTTTTTCTTTTTTGCTCATGGCTTTACGCCTCGTCGGCATCGAGGTATAATAATAATAATTCCATGTGGTTGTAGTGACTTGGTGACCGTTTCTATTGGTCGCGCAATCCGCCCCCGTCGTAACCGCCTTAGCCTAATCCGGCAATCTTACCGAGCACAAGGTACCTACAGTTCAACATGGAATCTGAACCACGGATGCGTTCTGGCGTATTTTTCATTGCACAGCAAGCTGTGTCAGAGGTGAAGGTCGGGTTAAGGGCCTATGAAAATCCCCGCCGAGACAGGGATTCGAACCGGAGACCTCTCAATCCCCAGTCAGACGCCTTATCCACTGAGACACCAGACCGCTGACAGAGAGGTCATTCGTGTAGGGAGAGGACTGGGGACAACGAAAGAGAAGTAATTCGGCCGTGGCCTTTTGAAGGAACCATTCCTGAATTCGCCTAAAATCATTTTGAGAAACCATTGAAAAACAAAAACTGAATTGTCGGACCGGGATTCGAACCAGCCTCTTCCCGAATGCGAGGCTAGAGTGTTATCCCCTCCCCCAACAATAATTATGTGTGCGTGTAAGAGACAAAGGAAAGATAAAATACAGAATCTTTTTAATTAAAGTGTTCATGATTTGTTGTACATACATTTTCAGACGAAATCTTCGCTTTAGCGCAGAACTGCTGTGCCACTTGCATCATGGAGGCACAAAAAAAGAAGAATGAAGTGGAGTATTGTTCTACTCTCTCGCAAAGTCGGCTGCGGAGATAATCCTCACGCACGCACCTCTGTAGTGGACGTTACGTGGATAAAAGAAGTGCTGTCTCACTCACAATCTATTTTCACTGCTCGTCCGTAGGAAACCAGTGACGCGGGTTTAATGTGCCATGGGGATCCTTCCCGCCAAGCTACAAGGTGCCGCTCATAAGGGACTAGTTTATTTAAATTTTGCTTCCCAGCATGGATGTATGACTGAAGCACGTTTATATGCTGCTTGTTGAATTACTTTTCCATCCAACGACTCTTGCAGATTCCCGCAAGCAAATTAGGTTGTGAACCCTAACTCACTTCTCCTTTCTATCTAAGCAACAACTGTAGCATGTGTTCAGTACCGACTTACGTAAAATATATAAATTGATTTGTTCTTGTACTTTAATTGTTTGAGTCTATACAAATGAATGAAGTCATGGCATTAGGCATTTAGACATATTGTTGTCTCCGATAATCTCATATTTTTCACTGGCATGATCGTCGGAACTAAAAATTCTAACTCTTTAAAAATTCGAGTAGTGTTCAGTACTGATGAATGCATCTCCTTACGTTCCATTAAATTTTAACTATACTGACTGAACTATAAATCATATTGTATTGGCAGTACCATTAATTCATCGTAATCATGAAGCTTCACATCTTTACTAACAGCAGTGGATAAGAATGTAAGCAAACTTTATTTATGAAATGCTGGTATAACCAAGGCCGACCATGTTGTCTCGGTTGCCTGTGACACTGTGATAGTGTCTGGCGCTGACGTGGGGTTAGCAGGTTCGAGTCTGGTGCGGAAGAAAATTTTCATCATCAAAACACTGCCGGCAAGGTAGGAGAGGACGTGATGCACAATTCCTAATCACCACATTGTGCGCCAATGTCCTATATTAAATACCAAACCTCTTCGCAGTACATACGGAGTGAGGGCATGCGACACGGTTGATGGGTATTTGTCCATCGGACTGGAACGTTAAGCAAGGAGTCCTCCTTCGATGTGAAACGTTGTCCGCAAGCCATTTTTTTAAGTTTGGAAATAAAAAAGTTACTTGGGACGAAATCTGTGGAAAGCGGTGGATGTTGTAATAATTCGAACTTTAATTCCATAATTTTGGCCAGTGAAACTACGCAGGGGTGCATCCGTACATTGTCCTGATGAAAGAGGATATTTTTCAAAAGAGGACCATTTTTATCGATTTCTTCTCCTAACCGGTGCAATAACAACTCATAGTAAGCTCCAATTATTTTTTATCCTTTTTTCAAGTAATCGATGTAGATGATTCCGCGTGCATCCCATCACCCTGCCGGCCGATTTCGCCATCTTCTCCTTCTTCGAAGCCCGTTCGCTTTCAGACACCCACTGTTTAGACAGAAAAGCGCCAATACAGCCTCAGAGTCAACTACACAATTGAGCTTATTATTTGCAGAGAGCAAACGTGCACCTATCTTGCCGGTTTTTTTTGTTTTGTTTTTTTCACACATAGATTTTGGTGCAAAGTTGAATACACTGTACCTTGCGATATTTCTGTGGCCTCTACTATTTCGCGCACTTTCATTCATCGATCACTTAAAACTATATAGTGGATTTTGTCAATAATTTCTGGCGTAGTCACTTTCACTGGACGCCCGAAAAGCTGTTCAGCTTGTGTGGATGTGCGGACACTTTTAAACTCATTTATCCAATTCTAAACAGTTGAAAAAGCAGGAGCAGATGTACCATGAACTTCATCCATCTCAGTTTTCATATCTTTGGTTTTAAGACTATTCAATAAAAGTCTTTAATCTCCGCTCGAAACTATGTTTATTTTTTTATTTTTCTTGAATGAACATCACTTGTCTGCTTCGGTTGACAATGTAAGTGAAATCACCTGATGAGGTAGCGGAGAGTTTATCTGCCATCTAGTGAGTAATGAAGCTTACTGAAAAAAAATAATTTTCGACACTACGTGGAATTTTTAAGGACTTATTGAACGACCCTCGTAGTAGACGGTCTGGAGAGCCCAAATTATAAAAGAAAAATGTATAATCTCGGTTCCCAGTTCCGAAGTGATTTCACAATTTCGCTATAAATGGCGAAAGACAAAATGTTTCCCGATTCATTTTTTCCAGCCGTAGAGCAAACAGTACCAAGAATTAGAATGAATTTGTTAATTTTTGCAGTTATAAGTTTCGTGCAGAGAGCCAAAATACTACTAGATCAGTCTCAGTTCTTTCGTTTTTTTGTTTGTTTCCTTTTTCCGACCTTTTGAAGGCGCCATCCCCTCATTTGCTTGGAGTGATTTCGGGAAGTCGAAATCTGGATAATTGGAGTGGAATTTGAGTCGCGTCCTCCTAATTACCAAGCTAGAGCGTTACCGCTCATTCACCGAGCTCGGTGGATTCTTTCATAACAAAACCAGGGGTCTCAAGTGCTGAGCTGTTCTCAAAATAAGACATTTGCATACATGAATGGCAAAATGCGGTTTGCGCCATGGGTGGGTGAGCGAGGCGAATGGCTACACTGGACGTGGATAGTGACGTCATCAACAGCGCCAAAAACAGAGAAGCTCTTGCGTAATGTTACCCTCTAGCCTGCTTTAAGAAAACTAAATGAATTTCTCTGTACATTTCAGATTTCAGAACAAAATATGCCGGCAAATTAACGGTGTGGTGAGTTGAAATCTACCGTTAGTGCTTCATCAAACGGCGTCACATGTATGTTTCCTCATGAACAACAATAAACTATTATCATCATGGACATTTTTACCATTCAATCATTCTTTTGAAACAGACTTCAACATTTCTGGTCCTCATTTGTTTAGTGGATTGTTAATAATTATCTGTGCCATAGTAGACATACGTTATGTAGAATTTCACGTTTCTGTGGCTATTGATGAAAACTTCTAGAAATGGGATATTATTTTAATAGCATGGATCACAAACCGAGTCCATAATTCAATTTGATTTGGAAGCTATTAATTGACTGTTTACTAATGAGTGTTCTATCAGGTTCACAGACAACAGATGGGTATATCTAAAGATGGACGCTTTGCCAGACATAATCCAAATGCCTCAATGATCCCCAGAAAATTAAGTTATATTGAAACGTCGAATCGAATGCGCTTGTAACGAACAACTTGATGCAACAAATTTAGTAATAGTTTTTTCCCATAATTCACTCTGCTTATGCATTCTACGACTAAATATTCGATTAATAGTATTGATAACGTGTAGCGAGCGTATTCCGCAGCCATCAAGGCAAATACAGGGACTGTACCCAAAATCCGCCTCATAAACAACTCGTTTCACAACCAAAAACACAATTATCACAAGAAAACATAGTTACGAGCTTCATATACATATATATTTGTACGTGGTAGGCGTACGACCAGTCAGAAAGCTTGGCGTCAACAACAGCACGTGGCCGTAAAAGTTGTTGTTTTTTTTTTTTTTTTTTTTTTTTTTTTTTTTTTTTTTTTTTTACGCCTTGTTGACGCCTAAGGCTATAGAGGCGGGATGGAAATGGGTACAAAGAACGGGAAGGAATTCGGCCATGGACTTTTTGTAGGAAGCATCCCGGCATTCGCCTGGAGTGATTTGGGGAAACCATGGAAAACCCAAATCTGGATGCCCGGACGGGGATTCGAACCCACGTCCTCCAGAATGCGAGGCCAGAACGTTAACCGTTCACCCACCACACTCGGTCCGTAAAAGTAAAGCTCAAAATTTAACCATACGAACGATGAGTAAAGCTCATCAAAGACAGTCTCGACCCCAAAATGTTGGGAAAAAATGGTGAAGAAGAAGACGAACGTATTATTAACAAGAAAATTTGTGTCTGTCTATAACATATTGTTTTTGGCTTACTGTACTCTTTTAATAGTATTGAGATTATGCATTTTACTTTTTGCCGTTACTTTTGTTTCGAAAATTTACTTGTTAAGTGCGCTAAAATTTTAGAACTGTCTATGAGCTTTGTGTGAAAATTGTATGAAACATTTGTCTAAAACACATTTAGAATATTTCACTGTGAGTTGACTTTGTGAACAATAATACAGCTGACCACATCTGCCGCGTTTTTTTTTTTTTTTTTTCAAACTCTACAACCAAATAGCTTCTTCACCTACAGATGTGTTTAATGTCTATTTAATAACTGTGACTTCTATTGATATGAATTTACAAGTGTGCACCGATGTTTTTGAGAAACAAAAAATAATTCTTATTATTGAACGATCTTAATAACAGCGTTCAGGAAATCAATACGGATCTTGGGAAAGTGTTATGTTTTCGATAAGAGCTTGCAAGGACTTACTATGTAAGTTAGTTGTGACGATAATGACCCGATTCTTAAGTTGTGGAGGCTATTGATTTTTTTGAAACTCAAAGAGTTTTAAGGAAGCTATAAGTATACATCGAAGTGTACACATTGTCAGTTACTTTCATTTGATTGAAAGATTTGTTTTATGTTCATAATTACTGTAATAAACTCCGACAGTTGATTGGAGAAAAATTAAATTAAATATTTTTTTAAAATTTCTATCACGTTTATACTGGTTCAATAAGCTTCATTTGCTTCTGTGCAAAAGCCTCGAATTATTGTATTTGATTAAAATCAGCCGTTGTTTGCAGGTTTTACACTGGTAGCATGGACAGGGACAAGTGGACTGTAAGTGTAGCGAGTGGAACTAACAGAAGACGTGAAGGCCTGTGCTCCAATGAAAGAGAAGTTGAGTTGGCAGGCACGTGTTCCCCTGAACTCGACGCCGCTGTCTCATTTTGTATTCATAGCGACCAAACACAGTGGCTTCGGCAGCCGCTCGCTTATTACCTAGCCAATGGTAACTATTGACGGCTTTTTTATGTTACAGAGAAAGTGTCTGGACGTGTGAGAAACTCTACAGTTAGTGGACAGAGGCACACGTGACCTGAGCCAGCAGTTCGGCTGAAGGCCGTTATGCTTCACTTCGAGAGCTCTGTCGACTCCCGTGTACCCTCAGCTCTGATTGGCGGGTAGTTGCCAACTTCATTATGCAAAACCTTCCCAGAGACGTCAGGGTGGCTGCGAACTGGGTAGGGGAGGTCTACATCCTGGATCCGACGTTCCAGCCATCCTGATTGCGGTTTTTAGATGATTTGCTGTAATCATCTAGGCCAGGGATGACCAACCCGCGGCCCGCAGTAGGTCAACGTGCGGCCCGTTGAGCTGAATCATTATATACGGAAACTTTCAGCGGTGATATAAAGCACTACAACACTAAGTTAAGCTGATTTTAAATCTATATCGTCAGTCGCTTGATATAGCGAGGATGGACAATCGCCATGAATCACTGATGTCTAGAACTTTTTTGTGAATAGCCACTACTACTGTCGATATCAACATTGATGCACTTAGTTCTGCCAAACAAAGTTTTTTTTTATGACTTTACGCCTAGTCGACACCGCGGTCGTCAGAGGCAGGGGAGGATGGGGGCAAGGAACAGGAAGGAATTCGGCCATGCTCTTTTGAAGGAAGCATCCCGGCATACGCCTAGAGTGATTTGGGGAAACCATGGAAAACCCAAATCTGGATGCCCGGACGGGGATTCGAACCCATGTCCTCCGGAATGCGAGGCCAGAGCGTTAACCGTTCACCCATCTCGCTCGGTACAGACAAAGTCAGAAGTTGCATTAAAACAATTATGTTATTAATACGTCATTACATCTGTATTTTTCATTTATAGTGTTTTTTTCCTTCATAAAAGTGTGTAAGTATTTTTTCCAAAAGAAAGGTAGAAAGTGCGTCTCTATTACTAAGATTTGGCCCGGCTGCTGAAAATGTTGTCACCACTGCTCTAGGCAAACACTGGGACGGACCCCAATTTCCGCCTCATAAAATAAACATACAACAAACAAAAATACAGTCATCATACAGAACACAACTTACACTCTTCGCAGGCAGATGGCAACACAGTCGCTCCACCACTGGAACGAGTTCCCCCGACGGAGGTAATAGACGCGGGGATAAAACGTCAAGACGCTATACGCAAAAATAAAAAAGTAAAATTGTAGACCAAGGCTGCAAACCAATTTTGGAGATGGTTTACAATTTCGATTGTATGTTAGCTCGCGGACCACCAAATACTTGCCTACAGTTACAATAGATATTTAAATAAACCAAAGATACAAATGAAAACAGTTTACTTGTAGTCAAAAAGTAAAAAAAAAAAAAAAGTATTTGAGACCTTTGCAAAGGTATTTATAAGTATAGTCACGAATAAAAAACATCAATGAGACCTTTGCAGAGGTTTTTTAGCTAGCTTATTCTAGACCAGGGGTGGTCAATCCAAATGATGTTGCGGGCCACTATGGAAAAGCATCATACCTCCGCGGGCCGCATATAAAATTATATGGAGATATTAGATTTAGACTCACTATGGACATTTTTTGGAGTGATAAATTGAAGCATAATGAGCTATTTTTATAGAGTTTACTATTACTCTTACATGTAAACATAGATAATAATGATAATAATAATGCTAACAATATCTGTCATATACTCGCAAGAATATTATTTTAAAAACAAAGTTAATTTTTTCTCAAAATTTCGACAGTTAATTTTTGAATATATGGATGCACAAATAATAATTTTTTTAATACATTGGTTTTCACTACTTTGACCATTATAAAATAAATATATTTTGTAAAAGTGGGATTAATCTCGCGGGCCGGAAAAATGTTCAAAGCGGGCCGCGGATTGGCCATCCCTCTTCTAGACCTTTGCTGTTGGCGGGCACATTCAAATGGCCAGCCTTGCTGTAGACAAATGATGCAGTGATTTCAAGTTTTCCATCAATGTTAAATTTTCTGTAGGATCTCTCTAATCACTTGGGAACGAGTCACTGATGCTGCTGGTTTATTGAGAATGACGAGTCATTGTTCGCTATTCATGTTCTCGATCTACTATTATTAGTGTATGAACAAAGGTGTTAGAAAATTGTGTCTTCGCTGTCTCTTCGATATTGTTTTTCTTATTACTTTCGTAATTTTCTTCCTCCATCAGTTTTTGGCATACAGGCAACAATAATGCCATCTTCATCAGCTTTTTATCTCCTTGAAGTTTATAGAAAATATACACCAAGATGACGTCAGGAATTGATGATTTACTGGTTTATCACTATCACATTGTTATCATTTATCCAAAAGGGAGTTAAGACACATATTTCTGCATGTTCACTTAACTGATTCAAAAATTCAATGATTTAGAGGTTGTTTGGAAGATAGTACGTCCCATGGTTGCCCCTTCGTAGCATTTAACTGATGCACATAAGATAAAAGTAAAGTTTTGGTATATTTTCAGCATAGTCCCACCAGTCTCCAGAAGGGATGGCCTTGACTGGATAGGGAGGAGTGACAAGTTTCCACTGCACTTACTGTTGATTTAACTCTGAGGGAAATTGTTCGACTTAGGTCTCATCACAAAACTTAAGAGACACTTGCTTAAAAGAGGGTTAAATTCTCCAAGGCTGCCTTCTCGCTGTATTTTCATTTGCTGTCAAAACTTTCAGCATCCAACGAGCGGAAAACTTCGCACTACCAACAATTCTTCAATAATGCGATCTATTGTATTCCTAGGATACCTGATATCTCCTCAGTATACAGAACTCTTAACCATCTATGTTTCATCACCATTTCATGTGCCGTCTCCTCATTTTTCTTGGGTGACTGTTTCGACTGGTTTTCTTGTGCGGCGACCATCTTTAGTGTTGGTTGTCTTCCGTTTAAGTCCACTTGCCTGATTTATTGTATACGGTTTTTTACAGCATCTATAACAATATAAATATTTGTTGCAATATTCCACAAAAAACTAAAGAATTACATTCAGCATTTGCAAGGCCACGAAGTTATGAGACGACCAAACATGTGATCCTTATACGACATCGTGTCTAGTACAATGCTCCGCCGTAAATATGTATATGAAACTAATTATTCAACATCTCGTGAATTATGCGCAGGAACAAACTTTAGTAGGCACGAATCTCGCTTAAGGAAAATTTAAAACCAAATGTAAATACCATAGTCACCTGAAGATGGATCCAAGGGTCCGAAATGCATTGTGTAATACAATAAAAGTTGTATTCTAGTGACTGAAGGCTGTTTCTCATTCTTCCTTCCTATTTCATCTACAGAACCAAGCCTGGAGGATTTTGGAAACACTTTGAAAGAAAAAATATTCTGGGATTTCCAGCTGGGTCAGAAAGTTTGGAGACATTTGGAAGTTTCAAATAGATTAACGTTGCAATAGTTCAAAATTTTCATCCTGCTGGAAACCCCAGAATATTTACTCAATATACAATGCCATCAAATTCTTCAGCCTTGTATCGTATTAAAAAAAAAAAATTGTTTTGTTCTTCTTTCATAAAAAAATGTTACGATTTTGGCAAGGAACAAACGAGGAAAATACTCTGGCACATTTTATGTTTATTTTGTTTATACTGTCGATACTACGTACGTACACATTTTTCGTTTTTGAATGGGAGCCTTGTGAAAACCAGTCCTTTCCACTCGGAATTGTGCACTGCTGCTAGAATTAATTAAGTGTAATCTTGTCCGGTTCTCGTGCATCTTTATCATTAACTGAGCAATATTTCTTATACGCTGTCTTAATCAATTTCTTCTATTCCAGTCTGATTGCTAGCCATCGCCTGTTGCAGATACCTTCATATCGCTAAGGTTAAAAGCTTTTTTGCTTTGGTCACAATTTCGCTTGCTGGCAGTTTCTTGCTGTACTACTGCGTATATCTTCTACAAGTACCTACGTGAAAACGACAGGCCTCGCTGTTTTGCAGAATATTTCCTTTTTTTTTTTTTCCTGTCATCAGTCTCTCAACTCGTTTGATGCAACTCTTCGCATATTCTTATCTTGAGGTTACCTCTTCATCTCAACACACCCATTAAAACTTACTTTCTCAATTATCTCCGTCATGTTTCTTATTATTCTCTTCTTATTTGGCTTGATTAATGCATAGGACGATGCTATGTCTTATTAGAGTTACTGACAAGGGGAAGACCAACGTAGGACGTTAAACCAGGGGCAGCTTCTTTGCCTACTACCTTCGTTAAATTTACTTCTGCACTGTTACTGACTTCATATATTTTGAAATCTTAATCGAAAGATACTAGTCACCATGAATCGCTGCTAAAATTAAATCAAAATCTATCTCTTGAGGAAGAAGCACGTTGTCTTGGCAGCTGAAGGTATTGGCGGTTAAATTTGACCGCAACGGTTTAAGCTGACTGTTTTTGTTAGGAACTGGGTACGTTTCTCCCTCAAAACCGGCTTCCTTAAAACAGAGGACTGATAGTTTACAGGCAGGTTTATTAAGAGTCGACTTAACAAGTACTGTTTTTTTTTTCATAAATGCTTATTTACGGGTGTCTTTCACGGGTTTCTTTTTTTTTTTTGGCAGCAGTGGTATATACTTGCTAATCTTTGTTCGTAACTACTACTTTTCTTTAAGCTAAAAATTTTGCATATTAGAATTTTTAACCACATTATAATGTTACGACACATTCATAAGTAAAAATTGGTGGATATTTAATTTATATTTCTATCGCTTTGTTTTTCGTATGTTTGATTAAAGTTTTTTGGCTTCCATGTTTCTTTATTTAGTTGCAGGAAAATACTGTCGATAACTGGCTATACACATGCACAGAAATATAACTTAATTATTATAAATAACATGTCCAAATGCAATGCCATGTTCCATTAAGTGGGGACTTCAGGATTCTCCCGTCTGTGACTGCGGAGCTCCTTCCCAGAGTGTGAGCCACATCATCGAGAAATGCCCTCTAAGGAAGTACGATGGACCATTTCAAGATGTTTTCAGTGCTAGAATTTCCTTGATAGCACGACTGCAACAACTGGACATCAATTTGTGAACGCTACCAAGTTCCTGTCGTTGTATTTATTTATATGTATTACACTAGTTGCTTAACCATACGACAAATAAATAACATGTTATTTCCAAATAAATTAAACTCGACGAATGAAACTAACTCCTTCCTTTTACTAAACACAGCGTAACTTGCAAATATCAACGTTCATCTCAAAAGATATCACCAGAACAGAACAAAAATATTTGAATCAAACTGTATCACATGATGGCTTCAAGACTTCCGCGTTTTCACGCTGAAGCTAGTAAGAAGTCTTTTACAATCGAATGTTCTCGAAAACAATGAAAACACATTAGCTGCAATGCAGATTTAAACTGAAACTTCGAGAAACTTAAAAATTACTTAAGAGCTTAATAATTCACATTGTTAGTAGACTATACAATCTAACAACTGCAAAATTAATTAAACACTAGTTAATTCATTTAACACATTAAAATAAGTTGTTTAAAATATTAATCAATAATATTAAACCAGTTACCTGTTTTTTATTTCAGCGGAAAAATACGGTGTAAAAACGACCCAATCATGGTCTCATAAGTAAACAGAAATAATAAAATTACTATTCAGATCGTTAATATGTATGTATGATGACAACTAGTACAGACTATTAGCTGGATCAGATTTCAAAGAATTTCACCTCTCGAGATATTAACAAGAGAATGACCGAGAATGGTAGGTGAACGGTTAACGTTCTGGCCTCGCATTCGGGAGGACGCGGATTCGAATCCCCGTCCGGGCATCCAGATTTGGGTTTTCCATGGTTTCGCCACATCACTCCAGGCGAATGTCGGGATGCTTCCTTCAAAAAAACCATAACCGAATTCCTTCCCGTTCCTTGTCCCCAGTCCCATCCCGCCTATAATGACCTTAGCCGTCGACGAGGCGTAAAGTCATAAGTAAAAATAAAAAAAGGACGAGAGAAGTGTGGTATCTTTAATACAAAATCTTAGTTAGGCCAATATTTGAATATGGTGGGGCTATATAGGGCCCTGATTATGAGTATCAAATACAGGAGTTGAAACCGTGTATAGAAATGTAGCTAGATTTATTACTAGAAATTGTCGAACAACACATTAAATAACTTATATAGTAAAGGATTTGCGTTCCTGTTTATTTGAAAAAGGAAGGCGATGTAAAGAGTACTTGCTGCGTTATAGGCATATATTGGCGATTGGCTTGGATGGATATTGACGGGTGAATTAATAGTAACAGGTGAAAGAGAAGACCATCACCATAAACCAGAACTTGTGTTCAGGTATAAAGGAAAGTTTTCGTATATAGAAAAGGGAGAAAGGAATTACAATAAGTCGTCAAGGGAGGAACGGAAGAAATATTTTTTGAAAGAGTTGAAGATTTCCTGTAATTAAAAGGAAATATTTACTGTTGCCTATTTTATGCGAAATTTTACTTTTTCGAATTTTTCTTATGGACCTGTCTTAAGAATAAATGTGGTAATATTTTTCTATACGTTTATTTCTGACATTTCAGATCAACGATTTC
This sequence comes from Vandiemenella viatica, assembly GCA_031002005.1. NCBI lineage: Eukaryota > Metazoa > Arthropoda > Insecta > Orthoptera > Morabidae > Vandiemenella > Vandiemenella viatica. Next base: position 202,001,755 of record CM061919.1, on the reverse strand, counting down.
ACGTGCCAAGTACGCGCCGCTGTTTGGGAAATACCGGCAACAGTCCCAGAGCTTAAGTAGCTTCTATATGCGAGTGCCATGCATTGCCGCCTGCTGCTCGCCGTAAAGAGCAAATATTGGACGTGCTAGCACAGGGGCGCTAAGTAACCAGAACTCTCCCTCCTCGCTGCTCGGGATCACAGATGTTTACTCAACTGCTCTTAACTGCTTTCAGTTACAGACACGAAAACGCAGTACTTTCAAGGACGTGGGAACGCGAGTGCGGCAATGTTCGCTCGTGTACTGGGGTTCGTCCTGGAAACAATATATAATTGCTCCAGATAGTCAACCAAGTCCATGATTGCATCTATATTAATTGATATTACTTTTTATATATGAGATTTTATAAAAAATGATTTTTTCAAAATTTCGAGTACATATTTTATTGGATCTTCACGATTTGCGTTCTGCTGAGGATTTTTAGAGCATTTCTGTGGATACCGTATCTTGAGTTCTGATGATCGGATACAACGAAGTAATATTTAATTATTATATTATATTCGCTAAGTTCCGTTATGGGTTTAAGATAGGTTATTGTGAATAGAACAAGCTGAGCCGTGAAGTTTCCTTAAATTTCATGAAAAAACATTTCCCGATTCTAGGTTGTTGATACCTTCTTATGCTTGTTTTGTCCGTAACTGCCTGCATAATTCCAAAACTTCATGTTTGTGTATGCGAAATGTGTTATTATTACGCATTTTATATAAGTAAACAGGAAACTGAATCTTATGTTTTCTTGGTAACGACTTTAATGGATCCACCATACCAATAGCATTAGCTGTTATAGCTTACAGTCATTTTTGGCTTAGACTCCTAATAAGTAGTAATGAAGTTGTGTATACGACAACTCTTATCGAGTTGCTACCATAAGGATTAAAGTGCAACAGAACAGCCTTTCATAAGCGAAATACAGCTCTCCATAAATTTTCTGCATTATTCATCAGTGTGTTGCTCTTAAGGGTAACAGTAGTACCCCTGTGATGCTTTGTCTGATGTTAGGGATAACTTCGCTTCAAAACATGGTGCTAGTATACAATTTTCCCTTATGACTCCCATACATTGCTGAAAAGGCTCTTCAATATAGACAAAATTGCTGTTAGTTATGTATAATATTAATCTCGTGCTTAATTACTTTTTTGGAATCTCTGTGGCGTGGTTTTTGTCGTTACAACGTTGTGTTTCTTAATACACTTAGTGCTTTTCAAACTTGAGCAACGGTACCATTATTTGGGGATACTCGAGATGAAGTTTAAGTTTCCCCATGTTTTCTTGTTTAGATTTAAGAGAGCACTAAAACACTGACAGTGTCTCGAAATATTAGTGTCGTGTAAGGGGCGGGGGAGTAGGCATGCGACATGGATAACTGCTGTGACAAAATCGTTTGAATATAGGCCACTTTGACCTCAGAAATATTTGCAGTTTCGAAAGATCATCGTGTTTTGATGAATACTGGTTATTTATTTATTCTTCTCGAAACCATATAAATACAGTGAAAGCAGAAACGCTACCTATTAACAATTTCTGACCGAGAGTGGTAGTGTAACGGTTAGCGTTCTGGCCTCGCATTCGGGAGGACACCGGTTTGAATCCCCGACCGGGCATCCAGATTTGGGTTTTCCATGGTTTCCCAAATCACTCCCGACAAATGCCGGCATGCTTCCTTCAAAAGGCCATGGCTGAATTCCTTCCCATTCCTTGCCCCCCATCCTTTACCGTCTCTAAAGACATCGCTGTTAAGAGACGTTATGGAATTAAAAAAAAAAAAGTTTCTGCTTCTGGATTTTAGGCTAGTCAACGTAAAAGTCGCTAGAGCCGGGAAATGTTGGGACCAAGAAACTGGAAGGAATTCGGCCATTACCTTTAGAAGGAACCACTCCAGCATTCGCTTGGAGTTTTAACAATATAGGGCCATCGTAGTAGAAGGGTCCCAGTAGCCACCCATAGAAGACGTACTTCTAATTCTACTATACAAACACGTAAGTACCAAGACAGCGATTTCGGTTGAAAGATTTAATCCGGGTTGATCCTCGTCAGTCAATCCAAGATGTGCCAAATGTGATGAAAGGAGGACAGGTAACCAAGACTAAAACGCACCAAACACTGTAAAATTACCAGTTAGTCTACAAGGCCTGAAATTTTGGTATGGGAAACGTATGTATACTGTCTTTGTACAGTTGTTTGATCATTTTACTACTGAGAAGTTTTCTCTTTTGTCTCGCTGCTATGCCAGAAGTGTTGTGATGCGCATCAGCGCGGGAATCTTATCTTTGAGCGACTATAATCGAGGTTAAATAAACGGTCGTTAGCCGTTATAACACCGTGGCTGTAAAAGCGTAAGTATGCTGCGCTGGAAATAGATTGGCGGGTGCCTGTCGGTGATAAACAGGACCCGAGATGCCGTAACACGCGTGAAACACGTGCGGCACGCACATCATTAGTGCCGGACGCAGCTCGCTTTGTTTTCACTTAGCAGGCGGATTAAACGGCATAACAACACTCGGCATCGGCTCTGTCCGCCGTAATCACTGCGGAGTATTCACCGCGATAAAAACAAAGCGTCTGGGAGCTCACGAGGATTATTACGAAGAAACAATGCGTGGGTGGTCCCAGGTCAACGCGCAAACACGGGGTGGGGCTTCATCTGAAGCTGAACATTATCAAAGTGGTCTAATAAGGTAGTAAACTTTCGTTCAAATGAGCTACGTAGCTTCCAAATACGAGACCCGTATCAGCGCTTGACTAAGCATTTGGTCGCAAGCTGCAGCTTTCATCGACATACAGGGTGATTCAGTGATGATGTTACACACTTTCAGGGATGATGGAGAAGAAAAAATGCATCGTTTTGAGGTAAGGGATCCCGGTCCAGAGTCGAAAGATATATGCGAAAATCTGCTCAAGTTCTGCCTTTGACTGAACCTTGATTATGTCCTGCAGAATTCCAACTGAATACTCCCCAATACCCTCACATAATTTCCCCCTGTTGACGAACTAGTAACGGCGCACGTAAGGGAGCGTCCATAAACCACGTAGCTCCATTTTTGCCTCCTGTGAACCCCCCCTCCCCCCACGTAGCAAGTTGATTTGTTCTCTTTTGATTCCAGAAGACATTTTGTACTGTTTTCTTCTGTCGGACTATTGTAAATTACAAACGGAGATAATTAACTGAGGGAAATAAATATTCACATGCTGTTTTATGTTCTGAACCTATGAAAAATGTTATTAAAGGAAAGCTACGTGGCCTGGCTCGGAACCTTCCTTCCCCCACGTAACTCAGCGTAGCCTTCCAGCAAACCCCCCCCCCCCTGGACCGAGCCTCGTAGTTTGTGCACACTCCCTAACTTGATGTCAGAGGGTCCGAAAATTCTAATTCTACTGGACAGTTCATTTACCCACACATGTCTCACAAGCTGCTACATTTACAACAGTTGTTCGAAATTGCGTTTCCCAGTGTCAATGCAGGTATGGCATCGTCCCACAAAATTCTGTGGTACTCTTTCTAATATCCCGGGTGTCGTTTGAAAAGTGTCGCAGGCAGCGAGAATTCTTGAAAGGAGAGCCTCTCGTACATAAGCCCCATAAGAAGAAATCAAGTGGCGTGAGATCAGGTGAACGCGTAGGCCATGGAACAGGACATCTTAGGGAATGTATGATCCAGGTGTCTACGTACCCATAGTCCAAAGAGAGGTGGGGCTCCATCATGTCGGAACTACATCCATCGACGAATAAGAAGTGGGATGTGTTTCAGGAGCCTGGGTAGTGCATATACGTATATTCTACTGTTAGAGGCATTAGAACGATTTTCATTTATAACTTTCGACTCGGTCATTTTCGGACCAGCGTCCCTTACCTAAAATTGATTTATTTACCCTTCATCATCATCCCTGAAAGTTTTTAACAACTTCACGGAATCACCCTGTACAGTTTCGTCTACTGTCAGCCAGTGTTGAACGAAGTTTTGGGGCAAGTTGTTTGTTAGCAGTTTCTTAACTAGACAGAAGTGTTATAAAATAACGCTCAATGTAATTCACCTTATAGCAAAAAGTTTCTGTTGTAATTCTGGTTCAGACTGCATTTCAACCTAACCACAAACTGAAATAATGACCTCCGTATTATGGCGTCAGAGAAAGCAAAAGAAATAAAAATTAATCTTTACAACTTACGTAATACCATGTATTTTAGTTTTAATCCTGATCCACAACGTATTGAACGCGATAAATATGAAAATACTTTCAACCGCATGCAGTAATGTTTTCTGTAACATGGTGCTCATCAAAACAGCTTTTTTTTTCCGGACCTAAACTAAATTTTAATTTTATCAGAACCACCACTAACTCTGCTGCTCGAAAATTCAAGCTTTTATGTCATACATCTGTGAACAAAGAATTTAACAAATATAAATACATAGACAGCATCTAATAATTAATATAGTAAACACAATAAATACTTTTCTTTCAGTGTTTTGGCAATTCATTTCTTCTGCGATACATACAACTGCTACTAAATAACAGGCATAACATCTCTGACCGATGTTAGTTTGGCAACAGAGACCAGGAGCGTGACGTCACAGCATTACTGTTTTCTTACTAGTGCTTTACGCCTGGTCGTTGTCGAGGCCATTAGAGGCGGGATGGGGCTGGGGACAAGAAACGAAAAGGAATTCGGTAATGGTCTTTTCAAGGACGCATCCCGGCATCCGTCTGGAGTGATTTGGGGAAACCATGGAAAATCCAAATCTGGATGCCCGGACGGGGATTCGAACCGGCGTCTCCCAAGTGCGAGACCAGAACTTTCACAGACTTACGGACACGATGATCAACTTAGCCTTTTATTAGTATTGATATTCTAGTCAAAGGTGAAATAACTGAGGCAAAGTGAAATCATTACAATTCATATTAACAATAATAATAATTGAATTAATTGCTGTGGAGAGTGTGCTCCTTTAAAAATTTTCCTTCAAATGTATCTTTAATTCAAAATCTTTCAATGTCTGAGATAAAGTGTTAACCGACTGTGCGCCGACAGTATTCCATTCCACGACTGCCTTACCTATAACGGAAGATTTTCCAAATCACCTTTGTCTGAAACAAAGATACAGTTTATTATCGTAATCCTCTTTTCCCTTCCTCGTTCTACTCCTAATTGTTGCATTAATATCTTTCCAGGACTCATCACGAATATATTACCTTCTTAACGCCTCCTGTGTTGCAAAGACTCTCAACACAGCGCCTTCATCATTGTAGCTACTGTTCTACGATAATTTTGCGCATGCTGCATACAGATTTTGTGTATCTTATTTCACACCGCAATACTCTTTTATTTAATAAATATAAAGCCTGTCCCATACTACCCCAATATTTTTAAGCAACGGTCTAACCAAAATATCGTAGCCCAATTCTCCCACCTACGTGGTAGATACATCCCTTCATCATTCGCTTCAGTAAATGATGGGTTTTGCAAGGTCTCCCTACCACTTTGTTGTCAAAGGAAAGTAATGTGTAATGAAATTCACACTTTATACATTCAATCAGTAATTTCTTCTCCATCTTACAATCATAAAACACTTATTGTTTCATAGTCTACCTAATAAATTGACTCGTTTTTGTTTTCATTTTGTGTTACGCTACCCAAGTAGATACCCCATCCACATAACTTTGTAGCTATTCGCATACTTTTCTGTACTAACCATATTAAATATCTTTAGGTTATTTGCAAACATCTCTCTTGTTGCGCTACACGTAAGGATCGGTAAATCTGATTGACAAATAAGCTTAAATACAAAGATCGTAAAAGCTTCTTATTCTTTGTTAAAATCTGTGCATTCGAGACGAAACCAACGACTTGAGACATTACTAAAGAGATTTAGCTAATGAGAACCGGCGGATGTACGTATGTTAGGCAACCAGCATCACAGCAGTGTCTTTATGGTTGCAGTCATTCCAGGGAAGACGGTATCAATGCTTTTCCCCGTTCGAGTTGTTCTCTGCGTTGAAAACTTTATTTCAGCTGTATTATACTGTATTTTTCAATGTTTTCAGAACAACACCACTATATCAGTAAGGCATCGACATCACTTATGAAAATCATTCTACGAGTTTCCGTTAGCTACTGCACCTGCTTCATATTAAGATATAACACTCATTCATTAGTCAAAAACTTTTGAAAAAACATTTCATATCGTATTTTTTCTACCATTCTACCTATACTCTTCGTTATTTTTCTCTTTGTATTTGTACTTCTCCTACCATTCTACCTGTACTCTTCGTTACGTTTCTCTTTGTATTTAATGTTATTATTGTTACATAACACAAATACATGTTAACACACTGACACTTTACTAATGCGTAATAGGAGGGTCATGGGAGTGAACAGGGCATATACTGGCGATGAGGCATGGAAAGATATTGCAATAGGTATGAAAAGTAGTGCATGGAAGGGAAAAGATGACCATGACCACAAGCTGGCACTCGATTTCAGGCACAAGGGTGTGAGAAGATTCTCTTTTTTAGGTAAGGGTGTCAGGGATTGGAATGAGTTATCAAGAGAAATGATGAATAATTTACCGAAAACTTTGAAAGAATTTAAAGATAAAATTTGTTGATGGCAAATGTAGGTGGGTGCAGGATAGGGGGAAGATGGGTGTGTAGGGAAATTGCCACCGGAGCCTGTGCTCTATTGCAATTAAATTAAATTCTCGTTATTTTAACATGTCGTTGTTTGTTCTTAGATAAAAATAAAATCGCAACGGATCTTATCATATGCCATCAGCACATTTCCTCTCAGTTTATGATTTCCCTTTTCTGACTGGCGACATGAACTTAAAATGTTTTATAAACGCGTCAGCTATTCATTTCATTGCTTATTGCTCCCTGACTTCACTTATTTGACGTGCGGCATGCGCCCTTTTCGTCGGCTCTTCAGGTCAACGCTTTATTCCTGCCTTCATGAAGACTGACGGCGCCATTCTCTTTAGTAGAGTGATGATAAAGCGTGCAAACATTGTAAGAGCACCATCGGCGTGATATTCGCTTTATTTGCCTCTCGGTTTCTAACCTCTGTTAATCAGCAAATAGTAATCTACTTGCTTCTGGGAAGGATTCTATCCCCACGTTTCTCAAAACCACTAGAATTGTATGGTTACTCAAATGTGTGCGATACTTGCTACCAAGTTCGAATTTATTGGAGAATATGCGAAAAAATTTAAATTTCGAGTGCAATGAAATACTTATTCCGCCAACCTATTTAGGTCGTAATGACCGGAGGGATAAGATTAGAGAAATAAGATGCCGTACTGATGCTTATATGTATTCCTTCTTTCCTCGCACTATTCGGGATTGGAATGGGCGGGTTTAGGATTGGTGCTTAGCACCCTCTGCCACCAACAATGTTTCTGATTTTCAGAGTATGAATGTAGATGTAAAATGTGTCTCTGTGCCGCATGCATCTGGTCTGCTTCGTTTACTGTAATTGCAACAGCCATAGCTACTTTATCAAATTTAATAAAAATTGTGTCATATGTTCCTGTACAAATTTTCACCGGAAATAACACGTAATAATCAAATGTTACCGGGAGGTATGATGGTTTTTGATCAATCGAAATTTCCTCACTCTGAATCCAGGGTTTGGCCGGAATTTCATTTCTGCTTAGTTTAAATGTACTAAGATATGAGTGTCAGGATTATTTTTTTGATCTAAACTAAAAATATAAACGTATAATCTAATATAGATTGTTTAGACTAGAAATAAAATTAATAAGGGTGAATTAGTAAAACTTCAGTTACATAAGAGACAGAGTTTTTGTTTACCACACACCGCACGTCTTTCGTGGTTGGAGCTTCAGCTTATCCACATCCCGGAGCTTCCCAGCGGGTGTGATAAGAACAAAGGAAAGCCCGTAATAATTATTGACTACACCTGCATTGAACCAAGGACCAAGGATTTTCATACTAAGAATCTCGGACACTAAATTTCAAGACTGTAGAAAGCAGTAAGGTTTCATAATAAAAACTGCATTTTAAAATGTATCTGAAGAAAGTTTTTTTCTACTTAAATAAAGGAATTTCTTTATACTATAGTCTTTGTAAAATGTGGTGGCGTGGATCTTTTCTCTGTTTCTAAACGAACTCATCTCGTAAAGAGTTTAATGTTTTTTTCTTTTTTAACACGATATTTCCCATGTGTTTTCAATCATATTACTCTAGCCTCTTGTGTTAGACCTTTGACAAAATAACTTTCTGAAACAGATGTGTTTACTTGAAATTAAGCAGGAACTTATTGTTAAAATAAATAAATTGTTAGTTCTAATTCTGTACACAAAATGCTTAATGGTAAAATTTTAACTTTGAAAAACATTCTTATGGATTTTATGGAAAATAAAATCTAATGATTGTGTCGAAATTAAATTCTGACATTTACCGTCGAATTTGAACTAGTTATTTATTTCAGGTTTATTCTAGCCGCTTAATCATCCTTTTCTCGGCGGGATAGTGGCTAGAACGCTGGCTTTTCATTTCGAGGGTCACCGTTTCTAATCTGGACTGGACGGTACTGATTATCGCTGGCTGTCCGTACCACAATACCACTGATAAACTCGTGGTAGAAACTTGTTGAAACACGAAAAGAAAGAACTGATTCAGACTTAATGGCTGGAAAATTCCGAACGCCTCTGTTTTTTAAAACCCTCTGGCCTCAAATCAGGAAACTAGTATTCGTAGTGATGCGAATCAGGCTAATTTACTTTGATAGAGAAGTGTGGAATATACAGTCGAAAGCAATGATTGGATCGTTGTCAGTAGATGTGTTTACAATGTTTGATGATGTTCTTTTATGGAAAAATAAAAAAGTTTAAAAAGAAAATAAACGATGGGCATACTTTATTAACAAATAAAGATTTACAATCATTCACAAGAATGGAATAGATATACGAATAAAGATACATGTACTGCAGACTAATTTAAATGATATAAACCTGTTTTTTATTGGTTGTTTCAAAACTGGTAAGTGGCAGGAAGATGTTTGGCCAAATATTATTTCGCCAACAACGGAGAACAGATACTAATCAGACTTTGATTACCCATAGATGCAACTTCCAGATGGAGAACTAATACGGTTCACAGTGGACATCAGTCTCACAGCAAACTTACATTGTAACATGTAGAACAAGGGACTGAAACCAAATTTTCTGTTTACTCAGCGTGAAACTGAATAATTATTTTTCTTTACGGAACAATCACGTAGCGAATAAACTTACTTTCTCCTTAAACTGGTTATCTTCATGGTGATTGGTCTGAAACGAGTGCGTACATATTACTCCTTTGAATGTTTGTATTCGACTTCCGACGCCAATAAATGGCGTCTCCACGCTAAACTGAAGAGGATTCCTCAACCTGAATCAACCTATCGCAGATAACTCGATTCATGGCAAATACGAATACATTATAAACTGAATAAATAAACGCTAAACTAGTTGAAATACCTTAACTGAAAGCCTCTGCAAAGAGTGCAGTATCAATAAACAAATGGTTTAGTCACTAAACTATGCACTCTATCAGCCGATAGGATCACTGCTACATCACGTCAGTTAAACACAACTTCAAAGTACTGATTTGTTCTAGAACCGACTAGCCATGCATTCAGTTGAAATAAATATTAACATTAAATCAACTCATCTAATATAAAATGAAATTACGTACTTAAAATTTAAAAAAAATCATAAATAAAGCTGTCTATTCCCATACTAACTCACAGGAGATATATAAGAACGGTGTCTTTCTTGGCGTACAAAGTGCTAAGACGTGATGTTGATGACAATAATATTTATTGTTTTGTGCGGTCCTTGCGGGTTTACACCAGTTTATTCTCATAAAAAACAAATTCATATAAAAAAAAAGTTTATATAAAAAATAAGCCTAAAAGTCAAAACAAAACATTATGTTTAGAGATGGGTGAAAGTGGAAAGTTTAATTTATTTTTCATTTAATTTAATTGCAATGGAGCACAGGCTCCGTTGGCAATTTGCCTACACACCCATCTTCCCCCTATCCTGCACCCACCTACATTTGCCATCAACAAATTTTATCTTTAAATTCTTTCAAAGTTTTCGGTAAATTATTCATCATTTCTCTTGGTTACTCATTCCAATCCCTGACACCCTTACCTAAAAAAGAGAATCTTCCCACACCCTTGTGCCTGAAATTGAGTGCCAGCTTGTGGTCATGGTCATCTTTTCCCCTACATGCACTACTTTTCATACCTATTGCAATATCTTTCCATGCCTCATCGCCAGTATATGCCCTGTACACTCCCATGACCCACCTCATCCTCCTCCTGTCTTGCAATGAATCCCATTCCAGCTCCTTTATCATATCCGTCACTGATTGCATTCTGCGATAATTTCCAGAAACAAATCTAGCAGCTCTTCTTTGCACCCTCTCCAACTCCTGTTTTCGATACGTAAAATGAGGGTCCCATACTACACTACCATATTCGAGCAATGGTCTCACCAAACTTTTGTAACCCAATTCCTTGACTTCTCTCATACATCCCCTCATCACTCTCTCCAACAAGTGCAGAATTTTGAAACCTTTTCCTACCACCTGTCCCATGTGTCAAGCCCAGTTAAGCATGTTATCAAAAGTAATGCCAAGATATTTACATTTCAAGTCTTCAGAAAGCAATTCTTTCCCCACCTTATATTTATAATTAACCTTTTGTTTTTTATTTGTGTATCTAATAAGCTGACTCTTCTTTGCATTTATCTTCATCCCATGTTTACCAACCCAACTAGATATCCTGTCCAGATCACCCTGCAACTGTTTACAATCCTCTATCGTTTTGATTCTTTTATACAGCATTATGTCATCTGCAAACAATCTAATTTCAGATAGTAAACAATAAACACAAAATAATGAATAGCAATGGTCCCAATACGCTACCCTGTGGCACACCCATTTTTACTTCTACTTCTTTTGATACTATATTTCCTACCCTAACTTTCTGTTTTCTACCTTTTGAAAATTCTTCTACCCAGCAAATCACTTTCTCATCCACTCAAATGGTTTTTACCTTTATTCAGTGAATGAATCAGTCTTTAACTATTACTAGTATTTATTGTCTGCATTAACTTGAAATTAATATTCACAGACGTCATAGCGAATGCAAATATAACGTGATGAATGTTTTTATTACGACAGAAATGAATTCAGCGTAACTAAATCCTGTTCGCCCACACGGCGGTGAACGCGTGTGTCCCACGAATTCCATTAGCCTTCTCATCGTCTGTGACAATGGCGGGTCTTGTACCAGAGCCAAGTGCGCGCGCGATAAATAAAAGGCAGCTACGAGACCTACCTGTGTCGTTTGCAACAATAGTTGCCCAAACGTGTTATTTATGGCTCATTGTGGAAAAACTTTCAGTGTGTCACGAGAGAGTAATAACTCCGCGACGCGGCGTTCCTATGCATACAGTTCACGGAAGAGTCGGCGCTTCTGGGAAGCAGTTGTGCTTGCGGTGACAACACTGTCGTTGGAGGCCATTGCGCCGTCTAGCTCTCAAGACTTCCATAGAGGAAAGGAATTACAGGTATCTGAAATCATCTCGGATAACTTGTGGTTCTGCTGACGTGTACGGTGAAGTTATTGGAGACATTCAATACCAATACTAGTAGATTAAATATAAAAGTAAGATTGGATGCAATAGGAGAAGTAAGTGAGTTCTGTTACTTGGGAAGCAAAATTACAATTGATGGCCGAAGCAGGAATGATGTTAAAAGCAGAATAGCACTAGCAAAAGGAGCCTTCATGGAAAAGAGAAATCTTTTAGTTTCAAATATTGATCTAGGAATTAGAAAGAACTTTTTAAAACTCTATGTGTGGAGCACAGCACTTTACGATAGTGAAACATGGACTTTAGGAATACCGGAAAGAAAGAAAATTAATGCATTTGAAATGTGGCGCTACAGAAGAATGCTGAAAATTAGGTGGACAGACAAACTAAGAAATGAACGAGTTTTGGAAATGATGGGTCAGAAAAGAAGTTTATGGAAGTAGCTTACAGAAAGAAGAGACAGGCTGGTAGGTCATATTTTGAGACATGCTGGATTGGTTAATTTGTTAGTGGAGGGAACAGTCGAATGTAAGAACTGTAGTGGAAGACAGAGATTAGAATATATGAAGCAGAAAATTGAGGACGTAGGCTGTAAGGGGTATGTAGAGATAAAGAGGTTAGCACGGGATAGGAAGGGATGGAGGATTGCATGAAACCAGTCAAAAGACTGACGACAGCAAAAAAAACAAAAAAACAAAAAACAAAAAAAACCTGGTTGTTCATAATATACAGGGTGTATCAAAAAGAATCACCGATTTTTTTTAATTATAACTACTATTATGTCATTTGAGACACGTGCGTGAACAACGTACTGTTGGAAAGAAAACTCTCGAGTTTTACATGGTTCCCGTTATGTAGCAGCACTGTGCACCCACTTCAGTTCTAGTAAAAATGGCGTCGGGACAACAGAAAGCATTTTGCGCAGTGCGGTCAGTAACAACTGTTCAGCGTGACTTTCGTACTAGCTATGGTGTGGATCCTCCTACAGCACAGAGCATTAGACGGTGGCATGAACAATTCCGAGAAACAGGTTGTTTGTGTAAAGGCAAATCGCCGGGCCACCCCCGAGTGTCTGACGCAGACGTTGAACGCATCCGCCATACGATACATTCACAAGGAGTCCGCACAAATCCATTGGCCGTGCAGCTCGACAGCTCAACATGCCCCCGATGTCCGTCTGGCGTGTGTTGCGTCGACATTTACACATGAAATCATACAAAATTCAGCTACTGCAAGCTCTTCATGAAGGTGACAAACAACAACGTGTGGTGTTCTGTAATTTCGTTCTTGGCAAGATGGAGGATGATAGTTTTCTTCCATTCTTAGTGTTTACTGACTAGGCAACATTCCATTTAAATGGTAAGGTGAACCGTCATAAAGTGAGAATATGGGGTATGGAACAACCACATGAAGATGTACAACATGAGAGGGACTCTTCAAAATTGAATGCGTTTTATGCAGTTTCACGTTTCACGGGTCCATATTTTTTTTTTTTTTTTTTTTTTTTTTTTTTTTTTTTGCCGAGAACACTGTTTCAGGAAGCACACGGTTAGAGACTGTTTCTAACGAAATCATTTACCAACAGGATGGGACACCATCACACTGGCAGCTGGAATTTTTAAATCAGAGGATTATTGAACGATGGGTCGGTCGCACTGGACCAAATGATTCAGCCTTACATTACTGGCCTCCAAGGTCACCGGACCTGACTGTATGTGATTATTTCTTGTGGGGGTTTATAAAAGACTCTGTTTATGTGCCTCCGTTACCAACAACAATGAATGAACAGAGACATCGCATAACAGCAACTGTGGAAGCTGTCACTCAAGGCATGCTCGCTGCAGTGTAGGAAGAATTTGAATCCTGCATTGACATATGCCGTGCATCTCAAGGGGGGTATATTAAACACCTATGAAAAGGTATTAAAAAAAACACTTTTTGAGTTTCCCGTTCATTAGTTTCAGAAATATAGACGTGTTAAATCGGATGATTCTTTTTGATACACCCAGTACATCTGTATCGATACTCTACTCCGCAGCATGTATAAATCGTGGGTGGTTGAGGGTGCTTGTGTATTCCTGAATGGCTTTTTCTAAGCATTTGGCTTTATGCTTAGTCGACATCGTGGTCATTAGAGGCTGGAAAGGCCTGCGTACAAGGAACGGGAAGAAATTCTGCCACTGCCTTTTGAAGGAACCATCCCGGAATTCACTTGCAGTGCTTTGGGGATATGTTGGAAAATCCAAATCTGGATAACCGGGCAGAGATTTGAATCTGCGCCCTCCAGAATAAGAGGCTTACGGATCATTAACTAATCTCGGTAACGAATTGAATGAGGGGAAAGACAACATTCATATAAGCATCGGTACGGCAGCCTTACTTCTCTAATCTTATTTCTCCTGTTATTGCGAGCGAAATAGGTTGGTGTACAAAGTGTTTCATGGCACTCGTAAATGAAAGTGAATGTTCGTACATTTGTTAAAAAATTCAAACGAAACCTGCGTCGTCTGTCTGCTATACAATCTAGGACCAATGTATGTATCATTTCTGTGACGCTTTTATAAGTGCCGTAGCAAGCAGTCACAAATAGAGCGGCTTTTTTCTGCACTTTCTCTGTATTGCCAATCAGTCCATAGCGATATGGATCCAAGCATGACAACAGTAGTCTCAAAGAGGACACACGAGAGTTTTGCACGCTATATTCTTTATATGTGCATTCGATGTATGAATCGCAGTCTAGAATTAACTCTGTTTATGACCGATGTTATGTACAAGTCCTAGTTCGTGTTGGTTTTTACCGTTACGCCCAATCCTTCAGGGAATCAACCATGTCGATAAATGAACTGTTTAAGTATAAAAATAATGTTATATCATACGAAAAGCTTTAGTAGATAGACGGGTTGATATGATCACTGACCAATAATATTTACAAGTAACGGTCTAAGTGGGAATAACCGCATTGTTGTAATGTATTTTCGTCTATTCGAGTGTAGTGTTATGCAGTGTGGACCATGTTTGTGACGTCATTACTTTTCGCGCAGTAGAATTGTTCTGGCGGTATTTTTAGATTATCGTAACACCCATAAATTCGTCACTTTACAGTATTGTCTGACTTTCGAAATCCTCGAATGCTGGGATGTGGAAGGGATGTTTAAGTAAGTCTAATTCATTGACTTAGAATCGAGAGATTATTACTGATCAAGTAATAACAGCCCAATAATTTAATAACAATAACAACTACGACAAATCATTAGCATAAGACGCGTGCGTTAATATTTAAACCTGAAATATGAATAGTAAGCTCAAACATTCTACGAGAGAAACACTTCTGATTTCAGATATTCTGAAATAAGAAGTAAAATTGACTATGCACGATGTTATAATAGTACATTACCTGCTAAATGATTTTAAATGTAAGTTTTATTTTGGCCATACATACGGTTATTTCACATTTTGTGTATAAGTTTCAATTATTTAGCAAGTATTACAAATGTGTTCTTATTTCTTTGTTTATAGCTTTAGGTCTCGTTTACGTCAAGGTCATTAATGGTGGGAAAGGACAAAGGGTAAGGAACTGGAAGGATTTCGGCCATGGCCTTTTAAAGGAAACACCTCTGAATTCGGCCGGAGTGATTCTGGAAAACCAGGTAAAACCGATTGAACGGATGGGGACTCGAACCTGCGTCCTCCTAAATGCCAGGACCATGCGTTACCACTCATCCACCACGCTCGGTACAAATGTGTTATCATATTCATGTTTTATTCTCATTAAATTCTTTCTTTTCTGCACATAAAATATTTATAATATTTTTAAATAGTTATGTAAAAAAATATAAAGATATGTGAGTGGGATACGTACTAATTCAACAAAAGACTAAATAAAATAGTACATATATACAGACACCGACGCCGTTGTATTTCTGTATTAGATCTTTCATTCAACATCTGTACGCAAAACTTCCTACATCTGGTTAGTAGCTACAATTATTGGCGCCTTAATTAATGCACCTTCCTGCTTCCTGCAACCACATGTCGTTTGTTTTGTTATGGTATTTACCGTATTGCAAGCGACTGGAATAGCAACAGGCAGCAAAAAACTGCCTAACGCCGATATCAGACCTCTGTTTATTTCAGTACTAGCTGATACCCGCGACTTTGTAAGCGTGAATTAAAATTTCACTGCCACAATTGAATATAGACAGCTGTTAGTAACGTAGGATTGGTCCAAAACAACACCGAGTTGGCATAATATGACAGGAAAGCCATCACTGCATCATTCTACCGTCGAACCTGTCTCATGAAGAAAGTCAATTTCCAACATATTTAAAATCAGAAAAAACAAATGAAGGTGCGGGGATGTGTGTGTGTGTGTGTATGTGTGTGTGTGTGTGTGTGTGTGTGTGTGTGTGTGTGTGTGTGTGGGTGGGTGGGTGGGGGGGTGGGTGGGGGGGGGGGGAGAAGTTTAAGCGAAGGGCAGCTTTATTTCAGCTTTGTCTTTTCTTCTTTCTTCAGCATGAGCATCCGATTCTTGGGTACGCAAGCGCGTTAACCACTAAGCTACCTGCACGCTATGCTGTAAGGTACTACAAGGTCTTATACATCCTAAGCGTCTGTCTATCGCCATTTCGGTAATTTTTCAAAATTAATTGATAATATGTACTATTTATACAGTAATAGTATCCTGCGTCCATCCTAATGCCAAATCGCATCTCCTTGTCAAATATAATCACAATCGGATTAGTCGTTTAGCCCAAGAAAAGTGACAAACAGACAGACAGATAGATAGACAGAGCTATTTTCGCATTTATAGTATTAGTATAGATATTCATTCAAATGTGGAGACTGAACCAGTTTACTTTAACCTGTGTCTACAGAGCGACATTTCTCTGTTGGCAGTGCTTAGGCGGTTGGTTAGAAGCTACGCTGCCAGCAGGAGGAATTCGGCTCTTTTAATTTTTAATAACGCCGAGAAGCAGCGGAGAGCTGGCGGTAGCCAGTTGCTACTCTCTCGAAAGCTCCTCTACCATTCTGGTGGTGTCGATCACAAGAACAAGATCTAAATAGTAGTTCGTATTTTATATTAAAGAAAATCTTCATTTCGCTAACTAAGATAAGAATTGTTCGAAAACTACGTGAGCCACAACAACGGTATAATTCAGTAAAATGAAACAGTAAATGTAATATTTATAATCTTTGCAAAGATCAAATCTGCTGAGAGGTACCCCTTAAATTTCTCTAAATCTCCAACTACAATTACAACCTGTGAATAAACCGCAGCCGTTCCGTGATTATGTTACACGACATGTAACAAAACATGTTTCTGTTGTTAACACTTTCTGAATATTACTACTCAAGTTCTTTGTCGTACCCGATACAGCAGTACTCCTGATCATAGCGCACAAGAGCCTTATACCTCACGTTCATAGATAACTGGTTCCTGAATCTGTATGCTAATAGCCTTTTCAGGTGAAAGAAATTAACGAAATAGTGTATCAGACACGACTGACTCGCCGGATTTAAAATAATGAAAAATTACTATCGATTGTGTTGGTGAAAGTGTAATGTCACGATATTCAGAGCCATAACTAAGAATGGTAGGCGTTGTGGTAAGTAGGATTAGTAAAATGCTTCATTGCCACAAGCTTTGTCTTGTAATTTAGGTGAGAATATTTATTATCATTTGATAATTGATGGAATAAATTGGAAATTAATATTTTAACTATAACTGCTTTTATGGTATGGAATTTTCCCGGCTGAAGGTATAGTGACAAAGGATTCTTTCTGCAGAGTCGTTACATGGTAAATAAAAATGTTCACAAGGTTGTAGAACTCAAATGTGCACTTCGGTCAGTCTGACAAATGCAGACACAACCAGCACGGCCTTCAACTTGTAAAACTACGACAGCGGTGGTCGACGACGGTAGGTAGGGTTATGTGTGCCTCTTAGGTCATCGACGCAACAAGGTTGGACAGCTTGGAGCGATCCACCGAGCTACGGAGTCATTCCCGGACAGGCTGGGTGAAGCGGGCAGAGTGGCGCTATCAGTGGAGCGGCTCACGCAAATGGCAAAGGTTCACAATTTGATACAAACAGCAGGTAATCTTCATCCACAGAGTCGATGCCACTGAAATCGTAGACTCTCTCCTAGTTCGCGTTTGGTGATACTTTATCGGGTTTAACACTAACCATTTCTTGGTCAAAGCAGTTATATGACTGGCGCACTTATATTTACCGTCACTTTTGCAAGCCGTGGAATGATCTGACTGACTCACGATCCTTCCCCAAGAGAGTTGGTTCTTCCATTGAGGGAAGGGCTGGTTACTGAAAATGGCGCTCCCAGGTTCTCGATCCAACCCCTTTGTTTTTCTTGTTCCCCATATGTGTTCAATTTAGAAGCGATGTCCATGATTACTGTCTGGAGGGACATGGCTGGTTGGCTGTGCTGGAATACCTCTTCAGATAGGTGATGAGTGGTAACATTTTGGAAATTTTTGGTTCTCCATCTTGTTGTGTCTATCGATAGAGGGAAATTGGTAGGTATCAGCTGTGAATCTGCGTAGGGGCGAGGTGGTAGAAGGGTACCTGTCACTTTACCGTTCCTGCCGCCCCCTAGACTTGTGGCGGGTGTCCACAGTTCCGACGCTCCTGGCCTTCGGACTTTGTGGCCAGTGGAGTTCGAGTAGCCTACGTGGTCGGTCGGCTTTTGGATGATCAAGCTGTATCCAGGCGAATGTTGACTGCAGCTCAAGACGTTGCCCTGTTGGCTCCGGTATTGGCAGCGTCCTTCTGAATGAAGACCGAGTGC
The DNA here is from genome assembly GCA_031002005.1 of Vandiemenella viatica. Classification (NCBI taxonomy): domain Eukaryota; kingdom Metazoa; phylum Arthropoda; class Insecta; order Orthoptera; family Morabidae; genus Vandiemenella; species Vandiemenella viatica. The sequence continues at coordinate 201,983,308 of CM061919.1, read as the reverse complement.
ATCAGAAGTTAGGTTCATCTCTGCCGTCTGTACACCACTGTGACAAATGGAGTCGAATGAAGGGGTCAGTACCACAGCCCTTGATACTATGCTTGGGTTCGGTACGCCGTTCCCGGTTACGGTGCTTGGAGCCCGGGAAGTTGCGTACCAGCTGCTGGAAGCCGTCTCTTGGTGCCATATTTGATCTACTATACATGCAATGGATCTGTAGCGTTTGAATCCGACCATAATGATCCGGACTGGGCAGCACCGTTCTAAGTGCTAAGCACGATCATGCATGGGGATGGTGCTATGTGAAGTTTTGACGGTCGTGCGGGAACTCTGCCCATCAGTGATGCATTGTTGCGTTGGTTGGGTGTGCGGGAACGTACGATCGGAGCGTGCCCGCTGGGTGCTTGGTAGCTGTGGCTTCCGCCTCGCTCGTGAGCGTTCGTTGGGTGGCTAACAGAGAGGTTTTGCTATACGGCCAGGTTTTGGAAAGGTATTCGGCCTGGATCCTGGCAGGCACCGCGTCCGCGTCACTCCCCGTGGGCACTCTTAAAGTGTGGCGAAGTGCGCTATGCCTCACCATCCCTGCTTACGTGATGGATGTATTTTAACCACAACGTCTGGTAATTCAGAAGAATCCAGTCCCACGGCGGGGGTTGTAGTGAAGTAGTTAGTAGAGTTGTGTGATTGTGGCGGTGAGTTAAAGGCTTCATCCCAGGTATCTCACAACACCTTAGCCCGACAGGTGGCCAAACATCTGTACTCATGTCTCACGAGCCATTTCAATGATATTTCCACTGATGAAGCATAATCAGTGAGGAGTCTCATTATGGGCACGGGCTGATGAAAAAGTTCAATTTTAAGCAAGTCAAAAATGGAAACCTCTGCACATGAAGTGCGATGGAGGACTCGTAACACATATCAAGAAGGTGTCAAATCTAACAACGCTGTCCTAGAGTAGTGAGTCGCGCAAGACTGGCGACATGATCTGTTGCGTACCGAAAGGAGCTTTCTTGCGCTCTCCACCTTTGCAAAGGCAGTGTTTGAGAAAAAGGCACTGCTACTAAGAAGATAATACTTGTAGGATCCTTGCACTGCAACGCTCATACGAAGAGTGACTTCTCGAGAGCATCAAATAAAAAATTTCGTCCTATGCCGTCTACACTGCATAATGGCATTTTGTATCTCATCTCCGAACTTGTTTGTTATTTGGCGAGCAGTTTCCTGAACGTAACGATTATCTGAAATCGGAAGTAAAAACCTATCTGCAAAAACAGGACATTATATTGGAACTTAATAATCTGTGATAAGAATAATATTTCGACAAACATAGATGGAATGCTGTAAGAGTTCCAAATCATAAACAAATACACCAGCGAATTTAAAAAGAGATTGAGTTCAATATCATGTGTACAATATAAAAATGTATATGTCGCTGTGGTGGGCGCTGCGATGAATCCCAGTGAGTACGGTGAACTGTGTCGTACGTCATGGATAATACTGTAAGTAGAAGGCAAGTTGTCAGGATCAACTGTCAGATCGACTTTGCCCTAACCCCCTGAAGATATCGATCACGTAAAACAATTAGACTGATCGAGATATTCCAGAGTCTTATTTTCTTTGCTGTAATGTAAGCAGAACGAGTTGTGGAGGTTGTACTACTTGTGGGCAGAGGCCAGTTCATGCCCCAGGAACGGCTCCAATTTGATGAGTTGTTTGTTATTTGGCAGTCGTTCCCAGTTATTACGAGACCGTAAATAAATGTATCGTCAATGATACGCCGCAGACTGTTTGGATAAAAATGGTCCGTGCTCCGCGAGCGTGTAATGGCATCTAATTTGGACACTCCCAGCTCGTCTGGACGCAAGAACCGGTGCAGCGGGCTGTAATATATCTGCAGAGTTCCCACCGTCACGGTTTCAAAAGAGTCTAGAAGAAATAGTGTAATTTGCGTCATTTATTTTACGGCTTTAATTGGTGACAAGCAATTCTAATTGATAAAGAGGTATCTTTGAGCTCCACAGCCCTGGATAACATCAACAAGCCAAGTGTTTACATCTCCCTGCTTTTACGTGGGTTTATATTCGATTAGAGATATCCCTTTCTATCTCTCACAACAAATTGTTGAATGTACATTTTGAGCTATGCGAAGGTATACTATTACAATAACATATAAAATGAAACAAGAACAATAGATTAAATGTCTCAATGAGTCGAAGTGCAAGTTACAGTTTTATTTTATTTTATTTTTCAGTCAGGCAATTTGTTTTTAGTGATTACATTTTAACATTTTCACGAGAGTAGAAAAGAAATAAATGGAAAACAATTAACAGTAGATGATCAGTAAAGATGGTTGAGTATGAACTTAAAAAATCTTCTCACCCCAGACTTTCCTACTATTTTTTTAATTCATAACACTAGGTGACTATATTGGGTTATAATATCAAAAGCCTGAGCTCGGAATAGCAAATACTGTGTCGTACACCCTAATTAATAGATTTTCAATGCTAATGAGTATTTCACTTGGAGGTTACATGCTGTTGATGTCAGAGTGATTAAGAACGATAAAACCTGACACGGAGTATTGAATTATTTCATTTATCTGCAAAGTATTTAAACTTTTGTGCAAGTACGAGGGTTGGAACTTAAATAGTGGCAACTCTGCTGTGGAGGCACTATGCAATGGAATCTACTATTGTCGCTGATAGCACACGTTGTTTACATACCTTCCTTACCTCCGAGCAAATGGACTAGCCCGTCCCACGTCCCCGGCGTATGCACAATCGAGGGAAACGCAGTCACTTGTGAGCGAGTGGTCTAACGGAACGGTGTCACTATGTTTTCGAAAAAGGAACAACGGAGTTGGATCAAGATTGAATGTGCCAAACGTCGTACAGCACGACAGTGTCATCAAGGTCTTCAAGAGGATTGCGGGGAATCGGCATTGCCGTACAGAACAGTGGCACGTTGGGTAAAAGCCTTCAATGAAGGTCGGAAAACTGTGGCAGGACAGCATCGGGCAGGACGTTCTAGCGTGTCTGAAGAAGAAGTGCATCCTGTTGCCCCGTTAGTGGACAGTGATCGACGCCAGACAATTCGTGAGCTCACCTACGAAACCGGATTAGCGCATACTACTGTGCTTCGCATCCTGAATGAACGCCTGGGCATGCAAAAAATTGCATCACGATGGGTTCCGCATGAATTGACGGAAATGCAGAAATGGATGCGTTTACGACGCTGCTCAGACGGACTTGGAGCGCTATGAGCGCGAAGGAGAGGCTTTCTTACGCCGTATCGTAACACTGGATGAGACATGGGCCACATCGTACGAGCCAAAACTGAAACGCCAATCCAACGAATGGCGTCATTATCGGTCGCCGCGAAAGTCGAAAGTGCGTCAGAGCCCCGGTATGGTGATTCTCGTGTACGACTGTGATGGTGTTATCCTAACGCATTACGTTCCTCCACGGCAGACCGTCAATGCACAGCATTACTGTTCGTTTTTGGAGCATCACCTGCGACCAGCTTTGCGAAAGAAGCGGTAACACTTTCTACGCAACACACCCATCATTTTGCACGACAATGCGCCGGCGCATACAGCGCAAACTGTGGCTGCTCTGTTCGGTCGATGGGACTGGGAAGTACTGTACCATCCACCATACTCCCCGGACTTCAGTCCTTGTAACTTTTATTTGATTCCGAATTTGAAGGAATCTCTTCGTGGCATTCACTTCAGAATTGTTCCAGAGATTCGACAGGAAGTAGACCGCTCCATTAGCACCATCAACAGAACAGGCTCTGCTAACGGTATACCACGCCTTCCACATCGCTGACAACGGGTTCTACACAACGCTGGTAACTACTTTGAAGGACAGTAACAGGTGCAAACATGTAACGCTTTTGTATCGGTTGTGAATAAATAGTTGCCACTATAAGTTCCAATTCTCGTATGTTTAGTGTTATTGTAACAAGTTGAGGGGAAATTGCGTATCATCACAGCATTTTCCTAGACCGGTGATCACGTCATGCCCTAGATTTAAACCAATGCCCTGTGTACGAACTACACCTCACTGAGTTCAGTATGGTGGTCGCGGGTTCCATTACAGTATTTGAAGAAAATTTGTTTTTAGCTACTTAATATTATTGTAACTTTTCGATATATTTTGCTGTGTTTAACTCTAAAACTTATGTTTTTCATGTACTCACTAATATTTTGCTGTGTTTAACTCTAAAACTAATAATTTTCATGTACTCACTAATAGCACGAAACTAGCATATCAAATTCTTAGTGAAAACTAGCAGCAATATAATTATGTTGTATAGTGCGTGTTTTGACGGTGTGAAGATACAAAAAAGATGTTCTTTATAAAAAGAAAGATTTTCAGGGTCGAATCCACGATTTAATTTTAAATAGTTGAAATTGGTATTAAGCTACAGATATTTAAATAAATTATTGCCTAAAGCAATGTTATTTTACGAATATTGTTGTAAATACATAAAAGAGTTACTATGTTAATATTAAAATTATTAATAATAAATCATGTGGTTTCAGAAATTTACTGACAGTTTCTTACCGGCTATTCAGTGTTCCTCTAGAGTAGCCACCTAACCTAACCAAGTAACCTTACCAATGAAGGGTACCTATAGTTTAATGTAGAATCAGAATCACACAGCGTCCTAGTATCTTATTATTAACAAAGCAAAGCCTTAAAAGAAGTGAAGGTCGGTTTCAAAGTCAGAAGAACTCCAGCTGGGACTGGATCTCAAACCGGTGACCTTCCGTTTCTTGGTCATCTGTCTTAACCACTGAGCCACCTGCTGAAACTTTATAACGAAAGGCAGGAGACTTTTCATATACACATTGTAAGAAGAAAAACTAATTTAAGTACGAGGGAAAACCCAAATGTTCTAGGATCATACCATACGTGGCAATTCAAATGACTCTGAGAACTTTATAGCACGATAAAAGAAAGTTACATTTGTTGTAGGCGGAGAGGATCACTACATTTTCGTGAATTTTCATGTTTCGCACTTTTGGGATCATTTCTTAATTACAGCATTAATTTGACTGAGTAGTTCCACAGAGTTCTGTCATCTATCTATAGTCTATAAAATTATGAGTCAGTAAGCGTGCTGGGTCTGTCTTTCGCTTTGTCCAGGTATCTCGCAAAAATTATCGAAGAAATCTGGATGGGGTTCACATAATTTTGAATCTTATTGTCTAGCTTAAAATCTATTTTATGTCTTAAGCTTGCAGCTCTACATGACAGGTAAACGAAGCATGAAATTATATTTCGTTCGTAACGAGAACAGAAAAGCGCCACTCATCACACTGCTTTTCACTGCTCCCTTACCCATCAAAGATCACACTGCAACACGGATAAGCACTCCACACTTTAAGATTTTTTTAACCACATAACATTGGTTATTAATTTTCTCAATTTTCCGAAATGTAGCACGTTACTCATCATCATTATCGCTGGGGACCATCTCCAGTTTCCCGGGTGTGGTTTACGAGCCTTGGTTGTTGTATACGATCGTTTTCCACTGTCTCCTAACCAGAAAAGTTTCTTGGTCCGTGATATAGGCTATTCCCAGTTCCAGCCTCTTCTCTCTATGTCCTCCTTCAGTTGGTCTGTCTATATTCTTCTTGGTCTTCCCACTGGTACATCCCACGAGTACGTTACTATACACAGAAAAAAATTTAATCAATCCACTACTTCAAAGATTAACCTTATAATAAGCAGAAGAAAATTGTTGAATTTAATTTACGCTAAAGGTTACAAAGGTAGGAGTTTACAAACGTTTATCCTTTGCTACTTTTAGAAAAACAAAAGGCCAACCCATTACTACGCACAGCAAGGTCTACGCAGGCGAAGCAGCGGGGAAATAAACCTTATTATCAACGATTGTGCACCAGAATGTTAGTTCAACGAATTTTTATTATCTGCGGCAGGTGTGTTGTTTGAAGCCAGCTTGTATGTAACCAATTCAAGGCCAGTGCGCGAGCTCCCTTAGCAGGTGCCCGGTCTACGTTCAATCTAAGAGGCCTTTTAGGGCCTGATCCTGATCTAACAGCCGCCATGCGGTGATAAATCCAGCGATTGAAGCAGCGATAATTCTGCGTCCGACGGCGTCCGCAATTTGTTACGGTCGGGTGGACGCGCAGCGCGCGATAGTTGGCAGCACTGCTCATGCGGACTGCACTTGTCTGTAATGGCAGAGTCAGAGACTATCGCATATGTTTCGCATATAGATCAAACAGTGACACGCTGAGTTCCTAATTGCGATCAAGATCAAAGTGTTAAGTTGAAAAAAATAATGTATCTCCATTTCACCAATAATTTTGGGGAAAATGTGTTAAACTTAATTGCCTGGAATTTCAAAATCAATCTCTTGGAAGAAATAGCCAACAAAACAGGTTTGAGAATTTCTGTAAATAAATATATTATAAAGATGTTGTACGAATAGAGAAAGTAAATAAATTCGAATATCTGGAGGAAATAATTTTTTTTAAATGGTTTAGATAAATCTGCTATAGAAAAAAGGATACATAAGATGGAAAAAGCGTATGATATTATTAAGAACTTTCATAACAAAAATTACTTGTATAAAAATCTTAAAATAAAGCACTACAACTCAGTTATGAAACCAGAACGTCTATACGCGAGTGAATGCCTGGTTCTGAACTGTGCGTTAGATAAATTATAATTACCGGAAAGAAGAATTATGATAAATATCTTGTGTCCAATAAAAACAAGAGAATAATGGAAACTAAGAAATAATAAGGAAATATAGCAGAACATAGAAAATATAATAGAATCAATAAGATGTTGGACATATTTACGGAATAGGTGATAACAGATTAACAAAAAAGATATTCAATCAACAAACAAGATTCAAGAGGTAAAAAAAAAAAAATATGGAAAGAGAAGATGTAACTACGAGAAAAAGTTTTTCGAGAAAACGTGTTAAGAATGGAAGACTTCCAAGGCGAAAAGTAAAGAAGGGATCTGAGAGGAGAAGGCAGAAACACAGTGAAATGATGAAGGATTATTGAATTGAACGGATGAAAAAACAACAACAAAAGACGAAGAATTGAAATTGGCCTCATTAGAAAAAAAATGGTTTTAAAAAAGAATATAAGTAATCTAAGTGCATACGTCACTCACTAAAAATCGTTGATTTATTAACATTGAACAGAATTATGGCTAAGCCAAAGCTGCTCAGCATTGGAATTTCTTATATTCCACCAAGGTTAACATAATGTAATATACGACATTAATTATGAGCACATTTTCGATTACAGCTTGTGAGAAGAGCTTGAAGGTACTACCTTAGTGGTGTTATCAACAGTGCCTTTGTTGCATAGTGGGGTTGCTTTCCTACACCTACATGCATTTTCCCTCTACAAATTTTAACTTTAAATTCTTTCAACGTTTTTGGTAAATCATTTCCCTTGGACAACCTTACCTTAAAATATATATATATATATATATTATAATAATAATAATAATAATAATAAAATAAATAAAAAATAAAAAAAAATCTTCCTGAACTAAACTGCTTCAAATAAACAACTGCATGACCAACGCACAAGCCTTTAGGAGAAAGTAGTCTACTTCTAATTAATTCAACCCTTATTTATCCCTTTGAAGCTTCCAAAAATTAAGCAGAACCTCTATAGAACCTATGAGATTGGACACGGGTGCTATCCAAGCCATCCCTACAAAATAGAAGTCATTCAAGCCTAGCCCTTCTAGGCAGACCAACATAATGTAATATATATCATAATGTAATGTATATCAACCATATTATATTCACATTCAGCCACCACCGGGATATATATCATAATGTAATGTACAGGGCGTTCGCCGGAAAACGCTACCCTCCCAGTCTGTTGCCGTCGGCAACTTGCTCGGTCAGTAGTGCCAGCAGTTTCCGCCACACGGCACCGTGAATCACCGCACTGTTTAACACCTTCGCTGCCCCAACAGTGCAGTGCAGTGACCCTTACATTGTTAAGAACGGTTTCTTTGCATTGTAGATAGTTTGTGACTTCAGTCTCTTATTAATCAGTTTTGTGAATAAACGTTTCTTTGCGGTTTGGCTGGTTTGGGGCTTCATACTCTTATTAATCTGTACCGAGTTTGAGTGTGAGTAAAATTATGGTACGTTACAGTTTGCAACAAAGAATATTTCTCTACGATACATATGTGAAGAAGAAGTCGTTTAAAAAGTGTCGCAGTAAATTTCGTCGCTAATTTCCTGGCGCTTTACTGCCAGCTAAATCAACAATTCTGCGTCTGGTTAAAAAAGTAAGAGAAATGGGTTCATTTTTTAACAAAAAGAGACTGTCGGTCAACCGTATTCTCACAGAGGAGAAAATTGACGATATCGCTTTTCGACTAGAACAGTCACCCAAAAAATCATTAAGTCAGTTAGGGCAGCGTGTGTCTCGAAATATGTTCAGAAGATGTGAAATGTGCATTACACAAGAGGGTCAACACTTCCAGCATCTTTTATAAGGTAAGCTAATGAATTACGTCACATTTAAATGCTTAGCACACAAGTTTATGAAGTTTATGAAGCGTAATTATTATGAAATAGTCCGCGGCCGACGGTCGAACAATGCCGGAAACTGAGCGCTCGCTCGCCGGGAGCAGTTTCTTCCTTGTAGCGCTAACAGTGGGTTGCGTTTCCCGGCGAACGCCCTGTATATCAACCATATTATATTCACATTCAGCCACCACCGGGAACCACGAAACAAACTGTTAACTAGGCTGGTTAAGCTTGTATCCGCTAGCTCATCTGTAGCTACTCTTCTGAGGACGTATGTGTACTGGGCGATAGCCACGTTGTGACAACCCTCAGATCAAGCCTTTCATGAATTTTAATCTTAGAGACGAAAGTTGATTAATTATTTATTTGTATATTTTTCATGTGAATTAATATTGTTTTGCAGAAAGGGACTGTACAAATGATGTGTAATATGATTAGAAGTAGTTTGAGTCTTGAAATATTAATTGAAAGCTTGTAATTATAAATGGTATACAAGTTACGGTGGTTTGAAGACTATTTGTAGTGCTTTATGTTGCCCGTATTATGTTAAATACATTTAAATAACTTTAATTTCCATTTCAAAGTTTTCCCTAATGATTGTAGGTGATTTTGTACTAGTTATAATTATTTTCGTATAATTTTATTGTCTGTGGGATTGTTAGCGCTTAAGAACGTCTGAGGGCACTCTTTATTGTGTTTTAGATGTTTCTCTAGCGCCTATTTAAGCTCGTGGCAAGGCGAGCAGAAAAAGTAGTCGCCGGAAATGATGGTAATTGTTTTTGAGTCGTCAAGCTGGAATGTTTTACAGGAAGTTTAATTGTTGTGTTGTAGTATCTTTGGACGAGTCTAAAGCCTTAACGGCGTGTAATGTTGTTATGAGGATTTTTAATTATTAAATTGCGATGGAGCGCACGCTCCGGTGGCAATTTTCCCTACACACCCTTTTCCCCCTTTCCTACATCCACCTGCATTTGCCTTCTACAAATTTTAACATCTTTCAACGTTTTTGGAAAATTATTCATCATTTCCCTTGGTAACTTATTCCAATCCCTGACACCTTTACATTAAAATGAGAATCTTCCTACACTCTTGTGCCTGAAATCGAGTGCCAGCTTGTGGTCATGGTCATCTTTTCCCTTCCAGTCATTACTTTTAATTGTTACACCAATATCTTTCCATGTCTCATCACCAATATACGACATGTACACTCCCATGACCCTCTTTACCCTCCTCCTGTCTTCCAATGAATCCCATTCCAGTTCTTTTATCATATTTGTTACTGATGGCATTCTGCGATAATTTGCAGAAACAAATCTAGCAGCCCTTTTTTGTACCCTCCTGTACCAACTCCTGTATTTGATACTCAAAATGTGGGTCCCATACTACACTACCATATTCAAGCAATGATCTGACCAAAGTTTTGTAACCCAATTCCTTTACTTCTTTCATACATCCCCTCATCACTCTCTCCAACAAGTGCAGAATTTTGAAACCTTTTAATACCACCTGTCCAATGTGTCCTGCCCTGTTAAGCTTGTTATCGAATCTAATGCAAAGATATTTACATTTCAAGTCTTCAACAAGCAATTCTATCCTTATCTTATAATTATAATCAACCTTTAGTGTTTTATTTGTGTATCTAATAAGCTGACTCTTCTTTGCGTTTATCTTCATCCCATGTTTACCAAACCAACCAGATATCCTGTGCAGATCACCCTGCAGCTGTTTACAGTCCCCTACCGTTTTATCGTTTTGTATAGCATTATGTCATCTGCAAACAATCTAATTTTTGATAGTAAACAATTAACACAATTATTCATTAGAACAATGAATAGCAATGGTCTCAATACGCTACCCTGTGGAACTCCCATTTTTACTTCCATTTCTTTTGATACTACATTTCCTACCCTAACTTTCTGTTCTCTACCTTTCAAAAATTCTTCTACCTAGAAAATCACTTTTTCATCCACTGCAATAGTGTTTTTCCTTATTTACTACCATTTTATGGTTCGTTCTGTCAAAAGTCTTTGAAAGATCTAGTGCTACACTATCAATTTGGCCTCCCTTGTCTATTTCACCTGAAATATCTTTCATATATCCCATCAACTGAGATCGCATTAATATCTTTACCTATAGCCATGTTGCCTACTTTTCTACGCAATAAAAACTGCTAGATGAAAAGTCATCGATTTGGTGATTTCATTGAAATATTTAATCAACTAAGAAGTTGTGTTAAATATATTCCTATGGTGAAAGGTAAAATCATCTGGCGGCCGTACCACCGTAACCTGTTAAATGAAGAACTAATTAATTAAGTTAATTCAGAGGACTATCCATCGAGATCCATGAAAAGGTACTTAAGTGAGTCGGATATTAGTCTTTGTGTGTTCCTATTAAAATGTTCTGTTTGTGTTAAGTTGTGTTTTAACTTAATTTTGTAGCACAGTGTAAGGTCATATTATTTATCAAGAGTAACCAACTATATACAGTATTTATTTTTAATAAGATTTAACGTCAAATTAATAAATATTTAAGGAATATATTAAGACAAATGTAAATATCCGAGCTGGTCGTAATGATGGAAGGCCATTGAAATAAAACAATAATTTAATAAACTACAGTGTATAACACTGTGGAATCGTATCGTCGAAACCTGTAGCGAGGTTTCTTCATCTTATGTGTGATAGTATAAATCCTGTATACTGAGCATATTTTTTTTTTAATATTGTGTTTGGCTACTTAGAGGTTCAAGAAGCTAAAACAACTGTTTTTAGACGTGTACTGTACTTGCCTTTTACAGAATGTGAGCACTTCAACTACAGGAACTGTTCATGCGAGTGTTTATACGAATGAGAGCCAGATTTATCCCGCTTATTTTATTATTGAACTAGTCTCAAAGCCCGTAAAAAATGACGGGTTAGTCGGAGTGTTCTGGTAAAACACTTCTTTGCAGTTTATTAACTAAATAGAATTGTTCCAAAATAAAGCTCAATGCTGTACCCCGTATCGGCTGTTGAAAAAAATATCAGTTGTCATCTGATCCATGTTGCGTTATAACCTAATCACAAACTCCACTAATATTGTCGCTAGAAAATCAAAATTTCAGTCAGACAAGGATAAATAAATTCATTATATTGCATGTTAGTGTTATCATGCATGCATCGCGATATAAACTTGATCCAAAATCTTCATGGTTTCTTACACCTTTATTTTTTTATCCGAGATTCAGATAAACGTTTGACTGTCTGACACAGTTACATGCAGCTGAAATAATGACGCCAATAATATTGGCGTCAGTAAAAGCAAAGGATATTAAAAATAAATCTTAGAAACTTACATTGCGCCACGTAATATTATTTTTAATTTAGGTCTAGGCTGCATAGCTTGTGGTCAGTGTGGTACTACTTTCATTCAATCGAAGTAATGATTTTAGTAACAGGGCACTCATAAAAGAAATTTGAACTTTTTTTTAAAAAATGTAAATTATTCATGCCCTCTGCTGTAACTTCAAATGCCAGATGTATTTAAACCCAGTCTAAATAACAATATAGTCAAAATTTCCGTTAACATTGCTAATCGAAAACTAAAGCTTGTATCTTACATATGTACTGGAAATTATTTAACGAAAACATATACACAGAACGAATATAAATAAATGCTAGTAATAATTAATACGTTAATTTAAATGAAATATCCACTTTCTTTTCAGTGTTTTGGCAATTAATTTCTTCGTGGGTGCTTAGCTAAGTAGAACTTCTATTAAATAACGGGCATAACCTCGAGTAACATCTCTGGCCGTTGTTGGTTGAGCAACAGAGGCGAGGAGCGTGACGAACATGGCTGCACAGTGAGCAAGATTAGCGTTTTATTAGTATAGATGCAGGTCTGCAGGAAAGTGACCGTAAATCAGAAACAGAAATGCCAGAGGTTTCTTAAAGGTTGCGATCGCCGGACGCGAATTACGACTTGTTGTCGTGTAAATATCGCGTGGCGCCACGGATAAAGAAAGCGAGCTCGTGTCCACACGCCAAGCCGTTTGGCCGGCGACCAACCGCGGAATAAAACTTCCTGAGAAATCGCCTCTACGGCAGAGGGCTGGGCGTAACCGACGACGAAAGCAGACTTGACCACAAGAGGCAGTGTCGCGACAGAAAGGACATGCATATGAATGAGAAAAGGGTGATTATCTGACGGTTTTTAGGACAGGTCTATAAAGTTCCGCTGGTTGTGGCGATTTATTGGAAACATTTACCGCCCGTTGAGTCACGATCTTGTCTAGCTAAACAGTCTGTGGCCGGTGCAACACTGAATAAACAGGGCAGATGTTTGGAGAAATTGCGATTTCCATTATAAGGACAGTGTGTTGTACCTTATTGAGACTGCTTAAATTCAGAACTCACTTCAGAATTGAAATTAACTGTAATGAACTGTTAAGTACTTTACAATTTAAACGCTGTTACATAATTTTGTACTATGTATTGTAACGACATTCTTTGTTGATCACGCATAAAAATGATAACCAGTTCTTGATCAATCGCGGATGCCACATACAATGATATTTTTCGTACACTCAGCGTACCAAACTTCAGGGCTTCGGTTCGTACAAATCACCTTGGAATATAAATTTATTTATTTTCAAATAGCCTATGGCTAATATATATATACAATTACAATTCATACATCATATTAAACAGAAAACAGAAAAAAAACAAATATAAACAAAGTGTTAATTTCAATGAACTCCTTCACGAGAAAATATTACAATATCTTCCTCTAACCATTTACCAAGCTTTTCTCTAAAACTTGCAACAGTTCTGGTCCTTTCTATTTCATCAGGTAATTTGTTTAAATATTTTTAAACCTTTGTGCAACACAGTTTTCTGTGCTTTACTACTTTTATTTTAAATCGAATGGAAATGATTTGCCTGCCTTGTCTTATAATTATGTACATCATTATTCTTTTGTACTAATCTAGTCATATATCTTGGTAATAATCTACTTTCCAACCTACATACAAAAGTCAGTACATCTCTAATTATTTCCTTTCAATATGTAAATATCCTAAGTGCTTAAGCATATTACTGAGATTTTCAGTTCGTCTTTTATTTAGAACAGCCCTCATTCCCTTATTATATATATATATATATATATAATATATATGTGTGTGTGTGTGTGTGTGTAAAATAATCTTCCTGTTTGCCTTTTTCTGACTGCTTCAAGATAACGGCTTCATCTTATTCTGATTCAAATTAAACAAGTTACTTTCCTTTTATTTCGCGTTTATTCATATCTGTTCCCTTATCTATTCAGTTACATACACTCCAACAAAATACTTCCTTTCATTCTCGTATCCACATAAATCTCTTTCACAGTACACTTCATAAATTATCACTGCTCAATAAAGATACATACTTGATAGTTCCTCATACTGTTCTTCAGGTTAATTTCATAATTCATGTCCTCTTTCTAGCATGGGCGATCCACACCACATACACTTCTTTTTTTTCGCCCGCCATTCAATACTCTCCAGAGATACTCCCTACACCCCTCTCTGGTGCATGCACGCAGCGTACCAACTTAACAACCAGTTACTATTTAATTTAATTAAACTGCAATGGACCACACGCTCCGGTGGCAATTTCCCTAAACACTCATCTTCCCATTTTCCTGCACCCACCTAAATTTGCCCTCTGCAAATTTTAACTTTAAATTCTTTCAACGTTTTTGGTAAATTATTTATCATTTCCGTTGGTTACTTATACAAATCCCTGACACACCTAAAAAAGAGGATCTTCCCACACCCTTGTGCCTGAAATCCAGTGCCAGGTTGTGGTCATGGTCATCTTTTCCATTCCATGCAATACTCTTCATACCTACACCAATATCTTTCCACGCCTCATCACCAGTATACGCCTTGTACACTCCCATGACCCTCTTCACCCTCCTCCTGTCTTGCAATGAATCACATTCCAGCTCTTTTATCATATCTATTACTGATTGCGTTCTGCGATAATTTCCAAAAACAAATCTAGCAGCCCTTTTTTGCACCATCTCCAACTGCTGTATTTGATACTCAAAATGTGGGTCCCATACTACACTACCATATTCGAGCTGATCCACAAAACAATTCGTACTACAACTTAAAAAAATTGGAAGAATAAAACATAGGAACAAAGAATACGTTATAAAAAGAAAAGTAATAAACAAACAAAAGTAAAGTCTTCCTTACAGTATGCAAGTATAAGTACGCAGGAAGTTCTCAGGATTAATTGAAGTATAATGTAAGCAATATTTATGTATGACAATCTCTATTTTGATGTTTTGTTGTCACTGAAACTGATTTCAGCGTGGCCAAATTTTTGTTGTCTTACGAAACTCTCAATTAAGTCAATTTCGGGTAATGGGTATACTGAAAAGAAGACGATTACAAACAATTCTGATATCCTCAAGCAAAAAATCGAGATAAATATCAAATGGATCCAAAAGCTAGAAAATGAACAGTTTTTGTGAATGATACGTCATGAAATGAGTTAATTGGATTTTTTATTTTTTTTAAAGGTAATGATACCCACCAGTGTGGTTGCGCGCGTTGTCTGGTAGGTATAAATGCTGTAAGTACAAATAGCGGACCCACGTAGCGACCGACCTATTTGCGTCTTTTAAGCGGTCTTTCGCAATCACCTATGCAAATACAGGGACGGTCCACTTTCTGCACCTCATAAATACACATTTCACCAAAAAATACACTTCTCACACAAAGCGTAGTCGCACGATTTGCAGACAAATGGCAACAAAGGATTCCTCCAATAGCGTAAATGCTTCGGATGTGTCAAACCCGTTACTATCACGGGTAGAGCACACGTCCTTCCATCATCGCGATTACACATGGTACGTCCGGGCACAGGTGCCGGTGTCTTATGACTCGCCCGTATCGATACGAAAATAAAATTATGGCACAGCAGTCTCCTTCATAACATATGAGATGTATTACAGATGTTGTGGCTTTATTTAGCAGTTTGCAAAATAGTGGAGATAAGGTGGTGGCGGAAAAAATCTTGCAATTCAATTTTCACCCACTTCCAGATGTCCGAGTTGTTTGAAATTTTGCACCCATTTTAAGAACCAGTGACAATACAATATTTTCATAGCAACGCCCTGTCATTCTCATTACTTTGCCAGTAACAACAGAAAAGTAACGGAATGTTTCCATTAAATTTTCACTCCTTTCCAGATTTCCGAATTGTTTGAGTTTTGTAAACGTATTAGGAATCGGTGACAATGGAATAATTTCATAGCTATGTCCTGATATTCTCATTACTTTGAAAGTGACAACAAAAACCGTTTGAATACAATGGAATACTTTATTTCAATGTTCACCAATTTACTGACGCTCGAATTGTTAAAAAAGTTGCACATGTATAAAGAATCGGTGAAACTACAATAACTTCATAGCTGTGTACTGCTGTTCTCGTTACTTTGACAGTAATAATAGCAAAGTAACGGAATCTGTCAATTCAATTCCACCCTCTTTCAGATACCCGAATTGTTTGAAATTATGCTCACATATTAGAAAATGGTGACACTATAATAACTTCATAGCTGTGTACTGCTGTTCTCGTTACTTTGACAGTAAAATAGCAGAGTAACGGAATCTGTCAATTCAATTCCATCCTCTTTCAGATACCTGAATTGTTTGAAATTATGCTCACATATTAGGAACTGGTGACATATAATAATTTCATAGCTGTGTACTGCTGTTCTCGTTACTTTGACAGTAAAATAGCAAAGTAACGGAATCTGTCA